>VYXF01000461.1:988330-1000899 GCA_013397295.1 Polioptila caerulea
CCCCCATTTAGATAGTCTGTTTTCCAGGTAATAGTCGAGATTAAATGTGTAGAATTGCTTCTCCATCATTAAAAAAAAAAAATAAAAATTGACATATTTTCTTCAGCTATTCCTCCGAAAATGGAAATAAAGTCCTTTGTTTTTTTACTTACATAAAAATTATCCCAAGGTGAAAAGGAATTAAGAATAAAATATTTTTTAAAAGGGAAACAATTCAACCAATTCCCATGAAGCCAGGACAAATGCTCTTGCACATTCAAATGTTAAAGAGATTATGTTTGAAATTCAAGCAGCCATACACAATGTATTTATCTGGCTAATAATTAAGTTTTGCATATGTCAAGTTCTGCAGAGACAGTAATGCTACTGGTACTTCTGCTATGGCAGGATCTGGGTTTTTTTACAAATGGGGTCAAAAGACAACCAAAAATGCATGTAAAGAGATCTGCGTGGTCTGAGGAACAGCTCCCTTGGCTGTAATGCTCTTTGTGTAGTTGTTTCTATAAAATTGCTTTGCCTACCCATCAGCTAGGAGGAAGAGTGGTCTGTGGACAATGCACTCCTTCCTCTTTCCCCCTCTTTAAATAACCAGGAGCACAGGAGGTGGAAGACACCCGCACCCAGCTCCTGATCTACAAACATCACACAAATCAGACACTAATTCTGCTTGTAGCTGCAGCAGCAGTGAGTAGATTTTAATTAACTTTTTACGCATTTGGGAGCAGGTCCTTAGATCCTACTTCTAATCCTGTCATTAGAAAGGATTTGCAAGTTTCAGGATAAAGAGGAACTAGGTTTTATAACAGTTTTTTGGTCATCCAAAAACAGTACTCACACTCTTCTTTAGCTCAAAAACTACAAAACTTTTCTTTATAACTCTTGGGTGAAACACTAAATATGCTTCTGAGCATTATGCACCCACATTTTTGTTGCCATAAACACTGTAACTTACAGGAAGACTAAGGATGCCCTGCAAGGGATGCTCTGAACAGTGACCCAGCACAGACTGGCTCAGGACTGACATATACATAGGCTTTCATACCAGTTTGTGAGCTACTCTGTTAATCCACAGAGAAAGCTCAGATGTTGATTTATAGATACCTGGTTTTGTACTTCAAGGCTGTTACTACTCTCTTACATAATGTGGATGTTGTTGTCCATGACTCCAGAAATAGTCCTTCTGGGAAGAGTTGTACTTTCTGTTGGATAGACTTTGGTGTTAAATTGACTCCTGGTATATTTTATTGAGCAAAAATAACACTGGGTGCTTATAATTGAAAAAAACAAACACTTTTTCCTTTCTTTAACTGTCATTATTTAAAATGGCATGGCCTTTAGGTTCTTTCTCTCTTTCTCTCTCTCTCTTTCTCTCTTGCTTTCTTTCTTGCTTTCTTGACATTTTTTTAGCAAGTAGACAGAATTGCAACAGTATTTTACCTTAACTGCCATGACAATAGGATTTATGGACCACTGAGTTTCATTTTCTTTTGAAAGTATAAAAAGAAATGCCATAAACATGCAAAATACTAATGAGATTATCTGGCAATTTTTTTTCCAGAGAGGAAGGAGTAAAGCAGATTGACATAAATGAGTTTTGAAAGGAGGAAATTTGCAAGCTATTTTCAGAGATCCACTTGCATTGATTTGAATGAAAATCAGCAAAGAATGCTCTAAGAAATAATCTCAAAAGGGCACAGACTCCAAAGTCTGACAACAGCTGGGAGTAAGTGCTTTAGCACATGCATGTTAGTGATGAAACACATTTACATGATGATTAACAGCTTTTCAAGTAGCCTTGGTATATGACAGAGACAAAACCCCCTAATACGTCCTTGTTCCCAAGTTGCCTCTGCCTGTTTAACCTGTGGATAAAAATGGAGGAAAGTTTTGCCTGTGTTTCACATGTTTCTTTCATAATTTGTTGTCTTTTTGTGCAGCAACAGGGATTCAGCTAATACTAGTTAGCAAAGGTATACTGCCTGTATGAGCAGTGCTCCAATGCCTAAAGATCAGGATTCCTTAGTTTTACAAAAATCAAGCTTTGCAAATTAATTCTATGAGATCTGTTGGTGTGCAAGCTAATACCTGTGTTAGTAGGCATTGATATCTTGCTCTCAGGCCTTTAGGAGTGCTTCTGGTCACAAAAACAACCAGTTGCCAAATAGTCCTGTGCATTTGCTCAAAAAAGGCCAAGATTTCGTAAGTTGGTACTGTTAAGGATCAGTATTCAGACATTGTGATAAATCCTAATTTCCAGGTATTTGAAGTAAATTCTTGTTTCTCTGAACTGAACATTTAGGCAAGACCTTCTGGTTTCCACTGCAGTCTAATTTGGCAAATCAGAGGTTTAAATAAGGTAATGGCAAAATGTAAGAGAAACTATTTCATTGTGTTACTACGGAGGAGCAAGGACAGGAAAGCAAGAAATTTCACCATGTAGTCAAGTACTGAATGCAGCTGTGACTTCTGGCCTAAGCTTTCTTCTGGTCATTTCCACTCACTGTTAGCAATGAAATAGTTAATAATGTTGACACTTAAATACAATCTTTATGTTTTGGTGATATGATGGCCCTTTGTTAACAAGTAAGCCGGAAGATATTTGTGTGGATAACACTTCAATGCTATAATTGAAGGCAGTATCAAGATAGGTATAATAAGATCTATAATTGGAATCCAGTCAATGAAACAGAAAAAGACAGGACCTTACCATTATACTGTTTACTCTGATTTTTTTGTCAGATTGAATTTTGGTATCCTTTGTGGTGATCTTTCCTGATGGGATTTCACTGTGATTTCAGTATTAAAGAATTAAGTAAATGAGAAATGAAAAGGCTATTTTGAGAAAATAGGTGAGGAAGCTCAAAATTGCATATCTGTGGAAATTCTGGAGGTCAAAAAGCATTTTGTGACTAGTTATGGTTATAATTATGCTTTCAAAATGAAATTTTAGTTTAATTTCCAAGAAATTATTCAAATATGCATGTTATTTCCTTTTTAAAACTCCAGTATGCTAAACTAAAATGTTCAATTGTACAAAATTGTAAGACAAATAGTTCCCACTGCAGAGATGTGAACTTTCAGAGATGCAGACCATGTGAAACGAGCAAGTAACTATAGAGCCACAATACCTCGCTGTCACTGTCATTTATCCTCTCTGCCTGGATTGAAGTTCACAGCTACAGTTCTGATTGCTTTTAAGATATGCAGTTTCCAGAGTCAATTAGCAATTTCCATAGTCAGCTTTGTCTTGCTACTCTGAATCCTATACTGCCTGATTAAGCATTTTCCATACTTAGCTGGGAAGAACATGGACTACCTAGCACATAGACTGAGTCATACACTAAGTCAGGCATGTAGGAAACACTTTTAAAACTTTGGACTTGAAACCACCAAAAATCTAAAATATAACCACATATAAAATCTAATCATAAAATCTAACCCACACCTGTCCTCTTCCCATTGTTTGGAAGCAGAGGGAACAGAAATGTCAACACTGGTGTTACTCGAAGTGTTTTGAAATTTGTTTCATGTAAAAGTATGTAAAAGGCTGCTATTAGAAAAGCTTTCCCCCGTGTCTATTTCAAGGTGTGATGTCTGATTTGATCTCTGCATCTCTTTTTGATATATGGGACAATTCGGTGGAGAAGGGAAAGAACCAATCAATAACACCAATTAGGAATATGCAATAACTCTCTTATCATAATGTAACATTAGAAAGGATGCACGATAAAGATGGAAAGAGGACATAATAAATCATGTGAAACCACACCAAAAATAGACTGACAGTATCTGTTCTTTTTGTCTCATAACCCAAAACCAAAATAGCTTTCACTACAACTAAAATGAGCATATTCAAAGCAGATAAAAAAAATTGTCGGCAATGCCTAATTAAAAAATGAAACTCTTTTGAGGATGTGTATCACATTGTAACCCTACATTACCATTTCACTCTAGAATCTGTCACCTTTCCCACCACTATGGCACGTTTTTTGAAAGCCAGCAATCATTTTTTCTTTTTAGTTTAGACTAGGGAAATTTGAGCCCCTTGATTGGTGTAAACTGACCCTGTGACATTCTGAATCCTGACATTAAATTATCCTATGGAAGTCCAGTGTAAGAAGAGTTCTATCTTAACACTGTACTGAAATGAAAGACTCCTGAACCACTAGCCTCCAGGTTTTTCATTTGTGCCATGGAGGAACTCAAAACTGTCAGGATGGATTTTTCCAAATTAAGATTTTTTTTCTGTTAAAGATGCAGTACCTATAATAACAGCAATTGCATTCTTCATTACTTATTAAAATTATATATGTCTACTCATACTTTTCTGACCCTTAACAGTGAGAAAGAGAATAATTTAGAAGTCAATTTAATTGTTCTATTTATTCAGATATTATCTCTTTTTATAAAAGTCCCCTCCTTATTTAAAATCAATTCATCTTTACCTGGAAAGTGAAACGATTATAATGGAAAGTCAAGGAGTTGAAAAATAACATTGAAATTGACCTATAAATAAGCTTTCTTAGGATATCTAAGAGGTGCTTTATCATAATCATTATGTATCCTACATGAAATGTGAACAAGAAGTGACCCACAGTTCTGAGCAGACATAGCAGCAGTATCTGAATGGAGATGGGTAAATGACATGTATGGATCATGGAGGTATTTTCTCACTGCTGATGGCTCTCCTTGCTGTAAAATCAGCAATACTGAACCGGGCAAGGGATGTTTTTTTCTTGACAAGTATTAAAGCCCAAGGCAGAAACACTGCACTACAGGCATAAGAATGGATGTCCTCATTCATTTCCAATAGTTCAATGCTCTCAGTACCATTCTGGATTTCATCCAAGGGGTATTTAAAGAATGCATGGGAAAAAGCCCTGCATTAAGAAAGGGTTTTTTGACAGGTTTTTTTGGGGGGGTAAAACTTCCTTTATTAAAATGCTGTCAGATAATATTTCTTATATTAAGGAGTCCTACACCAGCAGGGTATCAGAGAGATTGGATTCATTGACCTATCTCAGCAGCTCTGGATAAGGCACTGAAAATATGGTGAAGACTGCAGTTGCTGACCCTCATGTTAGATCTAATCTAAGGGGACTTGACACACATAGAAGCAGCTTTCTTTTCACTTGTTTTTTTATTGATTGGTAGGTTCACACAAACAGGTGGTAAAACGCCTATGCTGATTGAAGTCTAGATGATGAGCTTCTAAATGAAGTCCTGATCTTTCTATTTAAAAACATAATACCATTTTCACTTTATTTCATCAGCATTTTGGCACAGTTTTTATTTTCCTATCCTCCAAAAAGAGCTGAAAAGGCCTTAAGATATTAGTTTGGAAATGTGTTTTGAAAATACAAGTGTGTTTAACTTGAAGTCAGTTGTGGCAAATTATTTTTTGAAACTGGGTAAATGGCAAGTAGTTTGTGAGGTTTGTACACACTGCAGATTGTTGGATCTTCTCTTTGCTCAAACCTATACTCTACCTTAGTTCTTCTCAACCTTAGAGTATTTGGTGCATATAGGCTAAGCTGAAATGATCCTACTTTCCTTTAACAGATATCATCTGGAAGCTTAGCCATATCCCATTATTGCCCACAAAGCATACAGTAAGAAATAAAAATGTATTCTGTGTGGTACAATACTTTCTGATTATTATATATCCGTTCTCAATCCCAAAGTAATTATACTTTTTATCTCAAAAGTTTTACAGCTTTATCACCTCAAGCAATATTTTACATCTGTCAAGAATGATTTATGCAATAATGATTTAAACTGCAAAATGGAGTCCTCAAAGGAAGAGCTGTCAAACATTTTCTCTGTAAATAACTTTATTAAAATAAGAACTGATATCCTGTGTAAACAATATCTTGCCTTCAAGTATAATTCAGATCATATAGCTATATGATTAGTGAAAAAAATGGTGAGATAGTAAGGAATTTATGATATTGATGCTTTGATATCAGAGTATAACTTTTTAATTAAGCAGATGTTAATGCCTGATGGACAATCCTTGAAAAAAAACCTGTTTCAAAATAATAGTTCTTGTGACTTGTATTTATTTATTGCTCTTTTTAAAAGGGATACTTACATTTTAAAAGAAATTTACTGTGTCTTTAATCCCATGAGTACATCCAGTGACAATTGCGGAGGTACTTATGCTCTGAGAACCTATAAATTTGGTCCTTAAGTTTTGGCACCATCTGTTCCTTTTAACCATTTTTCTCAGTAATTAACTCTTTTGATAGATAGGTAATTGCCTCCTGTGGCACTACTTGAAGAGGACAGAGGGCTAGAACTTGGCTTGGATTATGTAAATATCCTTCTAAAAGGAAAAAGAGTGTGGAGAAATTAAAACCAAAAGTAAGCTATATTCTGATTGAAATACACTGAGAGCAGCTAGTAAGGCTTTTAGCTGCAAATATTAAAAACCACTGTGAAGAGAACACTGGTGTGGCTGGGACAGGGCCTGCTGGATGCCCAGATCATGCTGGGTGCCCAAGCCCAGGCCATCTAAACAATCACACAAAGCTATCACAAGCATTTGATGCTTCTCTGCGCTTTCCGCACAGTGCACGGTGAAAAGGGAAACAGGCTCCATCCAGGTCACTCATTTATAAAACCGTCATACATAGAATTTTTTTCTCCTTTGACCACTCTGTCTTCTATCTGTCATGTTTAAGGCAGTGTAGATTCAAGCATTTTCTGAATATCAACTTGCAACAAATTTTTTTCCCATTCTTCCGTCCTGTCTTCTTTGTGTGATTTGGCCAAAAATTAAAGCAGTGAACAAGCAGCAGCTTTCAGTCTTGCATCATCAAGATGTTTAAAACTTGAGATCCTGCACTTTCATCTAGAAAAGTAGTCTATAGACCAGTAAACAACATCAGAATCCTAATTCCCATATGTGTGAACAATATCATTTTTCTATAGCAAGAATTTTCTTTTAAGTTGAGCTTCAAAGCCATGACATTTTAAAATTATATGAGGTGGTATTTAGAATCAAAAAGGAAAAGCATTATTCATAGAGTGATTCCCTTTCTGATATCTGCATTGTTGAAATTCTGATGACAGATTAGCTTTATAAGTGATCCCACTGACATTTGCTTTACTTCAAAATATTAAAATAATTTTTAATATGATCAGTGGCTTATATAAAGTAAATGATAATGTGATGTGGAATCAGGTTTTATTTGCAATTCACTGGGCATTTAGTCAGAAGTGTATAATGTGGTCTTCAGAACCTCTCATCAGTGGAACCTCAAGCCGTTCTCACCTTCTTGAGGTGTCTTCCTCCTCCATATGCTTAATATTACGTTAAATATTATACAATAGATTACCATGAAATAAAGTGTCAAAATAAACTTTTAAGCACTGGATAGTTCTTTGGAGTAACTTGGGTTACTCACATATAGAAAGTTACATTTCTGACTGTGCTAGAATTGACTTCTGAATATAGAAAATTGCTGAAATTGACCTCAAGTGTCATATTCAGTCAGAGCACACATGTAAAACAAGCCACTAACCTAGCACTAAACTCCCATATTTTTAGAAAACTCCTGAAATTTACTTTGTTTCACATTGGTAGAATATACAGACTATGTTATATATATAGGTATATGTATATATGCTATATATTGAAAAATCAAATTTGAAAATTTGAAAAAGTGAAGATGAAAAGTGGGGTATATATTTTTGAGTTATTTAGAATAAAATTCTAATTAAATTCATTATATTCATCATAGAGGTAGTTTCAATTTTATGACAGCACATAGACTTAAGATTTTCTACCACATTTTGAAAAGAAATTTAACATTATGTGGAACAAAACAAAAAAATATATATATACAGACAATCAAGCTGACATGTATTTGTGTGTCAGACCTATCTTATATTTTGACAGTTTTTGCCTGATTCACCTGTATTTGTTTCAATTTAGCAGATCGTACAGTTCACATGGTGAATCCTTCTCACATTTAGTCAAGTATTGAGGCAATTAAAGTAACTAGCCACAGAAGTAAAGTTACTGAAAACCCTTATGCATAAGATTGTTTACCCTGAATAATCTGTAACTCGGATACGCCAATTTTTATGGACAGTATTTCTTTGGTTTGTCTCAAACAGATTATGGTGCATTGCCTGATTTCAGAATTCAGCATTTTAGAAGAGGATCGATCGATCTATCTATCTATCTATCTATCTATCTATCTATCTATCTATCTATCTATCTATCTATCTGTCTATCTATCTCTGGTAATTGACAGATAAACAGTACTTTTAAATGTCCTTCCCTCCCTCCTAATGTTTTGTGAGACTTTACGACTACATCTCCAAACAGTGCTCCAGGCTGATGGCTGTGAAAGTTAGCAATGACATTCTCCTTTTGCAATATTATTTTTAAAACAGGCCAAGTTAACACAAACACAGGGCAGACGTGTAAAAGACACATAGTGTCAGATCTCCTGAGAAATCTACGTCCAAGGCACAGCTACAACAACAAATCTTGACCAAAACCTGTTCCAAACCACCAAATCAGATCTAAGAATAAAGGGCTCTACTGAGAATCTGCTGCAAAGAGCGTGCTTAAATATTGGTAGTGTGGGTAGAATGGTTGGCCTGAGTCCTATCTGAATTACACCAGCCTAAGCTAAAAATAATATTACTTAAGTCTCTCCAAGATAACAACAGAATTATTGAGAACAGGATTAAACTCTGTGACTTTAAAATGAGAGAGCACATTGCATGTGATTCTAAAATTGATGTAAACAACACACTGGCACTTCTCCAGAACTAATTTAAGCTCAGCATTTGAATATGAATTTCCTTTTCCCTCCCAAGAGTGCACACAGCAAGAGACAAAATAAGGTACACCACAATTATCAATTACTTGAATTCATTTGAAGGATGGGTGTTTCTGTAAATAACTCTGGGTAATTAAAAACCCCCCAACCAACAGCAAAACTATACATATAACTATTATATATCATAATTACTTCTCATGCGGATGCATTTTTAAATCTGCAAATACATTTATTCATTTTTTGCTCTTAACAGGAAAAAAAAAAAACCTGTCAGCAGATTCAGCCATTCTGCATATATTGAGTCTTTTCTGAGTAACAGGGAATAGTTCATAGCCTACACAAACCCAAATTTTGACTCCGGCAACACTAGGACAATATCAGTAGTTCAATTGCAGGTACTTCACAATATCAGAGCTCTGCAAAAGACTTGTCCCTTTCTTTCTAAGCTAATGTTTTCTTTATGATGGGCTGTTTTTTTCTACTTTTAGCTTTGTGGTAAAATACTGCATTTAAATCAAGGTAAGTTTCCTCTATGCTGATTACTTTTAAATGATTTACATCTTTAAACCAACAGAGAACTTCTGTTCCGGAGTTGCAAACACTGTGCTGGCTTCACTCAGCTGGTAGGGTGAGGGTACAGTGATGTACTCCATACACCCACTACTCTCAGGGCAGATCCCCTTACTGATACATGCAAATGTATTTCACTGGACTTTGGAGAAATTACACCACCTCCAGCAAAGGGGCTGGCCAGTACAACATACACACTTCTTTTACCAATCAACTGCTAACCGAACACGCAAAAAGTTTTGAAAATAAAGCCAGACATTACCATCTTTGTGATAATAGGTGACTTCTACTTTCCTCTCCTCTGACCCCAGCAGGGCTTGAGCAATTTGGGCAATATGATGTCTTTTGGTCTCTGGCCCATGGAGAAAATCACAGGTGCAAGGTTTCTGCATGACATCTGGCCTGGAGAACCCAGTCATCTCACAGAACCCATCATTGCAGTAGATGATAGCACAATTCTGCACTCTAGCATTAGCAATGATGAATTTTTTATCTGCAATAAAAGAAAGTGATGCATTTTTTAGTACTCTTTCAACATTTCTTATAGGGTCGATTGCAGGGATGAATGTTGAACAGCCCTTCTTTCCATGAGAATGCGTGAAATACGGAGATTTTCAGTAATTTAATGAAGATAATTTGATCCATAGCTTTTAAAGAAACTTCAATTAATTTAGAATACATTAAAGATGAATATAATTGTTTATTAAGGAAATAAAATCATACTATGTAAGTCTCTGTAAATCTCCTTTTGACTTCAAAATTTTGTCTGTTTCAGGCTTCACTGAAGCCTAAGCGATGAGCGCTGCCCTGTCAGTTGTGACTCCAGGAAAGTCCCTGAAAAGTTAGTAGCTTCTTTTGGGGAAAAGTAGAGCCTTGGAAAGGGGGTTCTACTCAAATGAAGAGTTGTAAGGTCCACCCAATCTACTCTGTAGGGATTTTCATTGAGGTGAATGACAGTAAATTTATAGTTAGTATTTTAACAAATCTATCTAGAAAGTAACAGAAGAAAAGAAAGCTCCTAAAAATAAAAAAGGGAGTACGTGAAGTGATTGCTATGTTAGAAACATTTTGCAAATTTCACTGAAGTTCTGTGCTTCCATTCATCCTCCTTTCCCAAACTCTCATCTCAAAGATAGGTTCGAAGTTTTCAGCTCTTTCCAGTTTGTTCCTGTTCACCTTTTTAACACATTATTCCCATTGTAATTATAAATGTGCAACTTTGGTACACTTACTGCTAATAACATTTAGTTACTTAAACTCACAAGGCAATTGCTTGCTTTATAAAAGATTTCTTACATGACACCAAGTAAGCAGTGCAAATCTCCAAAATTTTAAATATGTCTGTCTTTGAACACGTTAACATATTTGGAGATTTCATTCTTACTTTTTCTGCTGTCTTTCAATCATACTGAACTTTCACTGCCACTTGCCTATTTAGTAGCTAGAGCATTATTACTGTCAAAAAATATACACTTCACTACATGAAAACTTGGAGCAGCAACACCGGCTTAGCATATAGATAAATTAGGAGTAGCACTTTATCTTTTTCTCAAAAAATATAAATATAATATACGAATGCTAATATGTGTTTAAGTACATGGGAGTATATGAACTGGAATTACTTGTAAGGGTTCCTACCAGAGTGATACTAAAATTATGCTAAATATTTAAATCAATGTACATATATCAAACCACTGCTTCTAAATGAAATTCATTTTAAGCATCAAGTGTTCCTTACAGCTAATAGGAAACCAGAATTCTGGCCAGGTAAAACACTTCAGCTTCAGCCTCCTCGACAGGTAGTAAACTGCTGCATTTGGAAAAGATCTCACGGACTCTCCCTGGGGATGCATTTGCACTGGTTTGATAGATATTTTAGACTTACATAAACAAAAGAGAGAAATTTGACAGCTACACCAAACTGCAGTCATGACAACAAGGTAAGAGAGTATTTTCTCTTTAATAACTCTCCCGCATATTTTCTGTTTCCTCTAAACCAAAGTCTGAAGTTCTGCTTTATTTTGAAAAGGCAATTATTATTAGCAGCATTACCAATCATAATAATAAGCCTTTTTTTAGACGTTGCAAAGACAGCAAGATTCTACATTCTGGTTTTAGAGCCGTCTCACTGGTTCAGAAGAAGGTAAGAGATATAACTTCTATAGCCATACAATATGAATACAGTCAATGATTAAAACTATTCCTTGAAATAGTGTGGGAAAATAGCCCCAACCCCCCCCTCCCCCCCCGCAGAAAAAGACTCAAACCCAAATAAGCCCACCAGACAATAATTCAAGTTGTTAATCTGTATTCTAGATCAAAAACATTGCTACTTCTGCCAGGGATCCCCTCCTTACCTCCGGGATTTTCTTTGCAAGCTAAAAACTTAACAGTCTGGAGCTGCTGTCCATTTAGTCATAAGCAGAATAAAACTACTATAGCAAAATAGATAGAAAGCGAGAACTTACTTTGCCCTTCAAATTTTCGTATGATTGTACCCAAAAATGTATTTTGTGGTGCCACATGACCTCTGCGAACAGGCATGTTTGTACAGGTCTTCGGTTTTCTGTGCACAATGACTTCTCCAAGGATCTCCTACACGGCTCCAGCCCAAAGCACCGAGCCAGCTACCCTTTGTGACAAATCATCGTCCTCTGGAGCTCGGAAATCTCTTCCCATTAGCACCACTTCTAGAGACACGCTTTTCCTATTGGAGTCAGATTCATCCCCCAGTTTCTTTCTTTTTCTCTCTTTCTCTCCTTGCTTTCTTTTCTATTTTTTTCCTGGAGGAGCTCGGACGCTATTGTCTGGGGCGGGTAGGGGTGGGGTAAGCAGGAGGAGGTGGCGGGTGGGGAAAGATTACAAGGGTAATCGATCTCTAGCACCAAACATCGCCAATTTTCCAAAGCAAATGGCTGTGACCCGGCAGTTTCCGACGCTGTAGTGGTGGTTTGAGGGCTGGAAGACTAATGTTTCTCCGCTGCCAGAGGGAGTGACGTTCCCCCCCTCCGGGCTTCACCACGGCGCGCAGCAGCTCGGATTACTCAAGCGTGGTTTAGGAAGAGCCAGCCAATAAATCTCTTCAAAACTCGGCGACAAACAGCGGCATCAGGAATAAGCTACACCCCAGCAGCACCGCGACGTGCCACATCCCCCACCGCGGCGGCTGCAGGGGTCAGCGGGGACCGAGGGCGA
>VYXF01000461.1:1004010-1014381 GCA_013397295.1 Polioptila caerulea
AATTTAGATGACTATATGCCTAAAGATGTGTTACTGATCTGTTTCAACATCCTGGTGGTTATCAATTAAACTTGGTATTGTCAGGAAAAGATAGCTCTGGAGAAATGGCTCTAATCATATTTCCCATCATATTTTTGGTAGGAAAAAAAAAAAGACTCACTCCAACATTCTTATCATATTTGACTTTTCAAAGTCCCGTGTCTGCCCTCCTGTACACAGAAGTTTGTAAGTGCATTCCTATTTGAATAAGCACTTTTTGTACTGGAGCAAAATACAGTTAATTCTTGGTCATTCTTGGGATTTTGCTTCTTTCTTTCTTTCTCTGCCCTGCCATTGTTCCAGCTAGCATAGGATATTTGTGTTGCTTTCACCACATATATCCTGCATGCCTCTAAAATTTATTCATCCATGTTATATATGCTTACAATTTTAAATAAGGCTGGAATTTTCTTCAGAGCTGTCAAGAGCAATACCAAAAATTTATATTTAATCCCATTTTGGGCTAAGATGGCCTTTGTGATTCCCTGACGGGTTGATATCTCTTATCATCACCTTTAGTTTTTATCAGTCTTGCTTTCTCATCGATTTACTTTTTTATGTCTTCCCAGAACTTCAAGTTACAGCTCTAGATTTTGTTTTAGTCCTTCACAATAATAATGATCATCATTTAGATTATGACTGTATGTGCTTCAGGCTCAGGCAAAGTATGCAGCTGTCAGGGACAACAGACTGCCAAATTACTTCTGTTGGAGAAGATAGAAATCAGCTGCTTGAACATCATGAACATCCAAATAGCAAATCTCTGCTGATACTACTGAGAAAGGCACTGGTTGAGTGTGGTGGCAATTGCTGCTGCCAGAGCTGGTTCTTTCAAGCAGTACTTTGTCTTTGCTTGAACTGTGCTGATCTCTCAGATGCCAGGTCCTAAAGCCACATGGTCTACACAGCTACCTACATTGAAAAAATGGGAATGCTTCATTATTGGTGTTACAAAATTCCTCTTGAATTATGTCTGATTATGGTTGTTTTGTGTTTCCCTTTTTCCATCTAAAAAAAGGCTCTTATTCCTGGCAAGACCAATAATGTCAATGAGATTGCACAGAGACAATTATATTTGGCCTTAAGGCTTCCGTCATCATTGTGTCTGCATATGGATCTTTTTAGTATTCAGGACTTCAGATATCTACATGGGAGAAAGACTTTCAGGTTTTTTAGGATAACAAAAGAAGTGTCTGCATGAAATTACAGTCTAAAAATGGATGAAAAATTTCTATTTAATTTCACAGCTAGTTTAATTAGTAATAAAAGTTACGTTATATTTTGGATTTCATTCAATATATATTTTACATTTAATTCACTCTGAGAGACAGTAATTTAATAGCAAGAATATGAATTTTAAATGCAAGATCCATAAGCTAGAACTTCTGTGAGCTAAATGTCCTATTCTATTAAAGGTAACATCACATGGAAAAACAGTAAGACAGTAAGCAACTTCACTTTTTCTGTGAGGGTTCACAAAAAGTTGTTTACAGTATCAATTGCAATTATTATGTGCTATATTAGAATGCCTAGGAATCCAGAACCTCATGACTTAGGATCATTTTGGAATTAGCAGGTACAAAAACCATCAATATATCCATTTACTCAATGCCTTGCCAGTGGATCGTTCCCTTTAGTATATTTGCATTTGTATTATTCATTTAGGATTTAAATTATTCAAGCAATGAGGCTTGCACTTCTTCCTCTGAGAGACTCTTTCAACATCTCTCTGTCTCACCACAGGGCTTCATTCCCTCGTATCAAGCCACAGTTCTGGTGTGGGCTCTTGCCTTGGGGGTTTACAGCATTTAGATGCATGCTGCGTTGCCCTGAGTTCTTGGCCTGGAACATGTGCTTCAGGCTACTCCATGCTGACCTTCTCTGGCCAATTTAGAGCATCAGGAATGATTCCAGCATGTGCTGTTCCTCTTCAAGATTTTCTAGCTGGATTACAGTGCTATGGCTCTATGATTCTGACAGCTGTCAGTCCAGAAAGAACATTGATTGTAATTAGGCACGACATGAAACATACTTCTATTAATTTATTTGTTTCCTCCTACCATATATAGAAATATTTTAATGGTGTATGAATCCAGTTCCCTGCTCCATATATTTGTAATTCTGTTCCAAGGGAAATGTAATTCAAGTTAAATATGTGCATTCTCCATAATCTGTCTTCCATCATAACACAAATTCAGGTATGATCTTTTATAATACTAGTTTGTGCAAATTCATGCAAGAACTATTATGCTGATAATATCACAAATTTTAAGTTTTAATCTCTTTAGAAGTGTATGCATAGAAAATATCAAATGAGCTGGGAAATGGAAAAATTCATTGCTAAAGCATGAAAAAATTAAGTAATTATCTGTAAGTTACTAATTGAACTAGATCCTTGCATTTCTAAAGTTAATAATCTTTGTACCAAATTCCAGCTGCCTTCTCCACAGTGTATTCAAATATTAAGTGTTAGGACTGCCATCTGTCAGGTGAGACTCACTCCTTTGCTTAGCTTCTCACTTGAATAAACTGTGGTTAGATTTCCTTCTTCTACATCTGCATGTTCTGAAGGTATTTTTATCAACAATTATGAAAGAGTAGATTGCATTTGGAGCAGATTTGTTGTGATTTCTGGCTCTCACCTTAATGCCAATGAAAAGTACAGCTATGGCCTAGACCTTCCTGAAGTTACAAGGTTTCTGGTTTTGCCTGAAGTTCCTCCTAGCTCAGCCGCAGCAGGATTCTGGGGTGTGTGTCCTCAGGGGAAGGTAGCCCCAGCTAGAACCTTCAGGGTGAGTAGTCTCAGCATGTTCTGTGCTTGCACAATTTCCTTTCATAATTTTAAATGGTTTAGTTTCTAAGCAATAATAACAAAAATGGGCCCTATCAAAATCTTTCACAAAATTAAATTACTGTTCCCAACCAGTTTTGTAGGTGCACCTCTCTACCAACCTCTAGCGGAGTTAACATCAGAGAGGTCACAAGATGAAGAAGATTATTTCTATTCTTCAGCCTTTTTCCTCAGATCAGGATATAGGAGCTGAATTCCTGCTGGATGATATTTCCATATGCTGCTAGTTTAGCAAGCAGTAGATGGCCGGAACTCCTCTTTTCCTTTCCTCTGCCCTGCAGCAACTGGCAGTGAGGCAATGCTGAGCAGCTGTAGGGGAGAAAAAGGACAGCAGCTGCTCTGAACTTGGTCCATGGTAACATTTCTCTTGAGAGTGACCAAGAGGCAATGAGATCTTTTATCTCCTTTGGATAGTATCAGATTGGATGTGCTCTCAATCAGTAATTACATACAAATATCTTTCCAGCAAAGATAAACATTAAGATCAATAAAATATGGTTTTGAAGAATATAAATGGTTCCTTTTGAACACCGGTGTCCTGATAGTACAAATAATCTAAGAAGATTTTTTACAAATTATTTGAATAGATAAGTACGGGGTTTGTTTTATTCCCTTTCCTTGGGCTGATCTGCTATGATTGTGGATAAATTTTTTTCCCTTTCGTCCTTTGTGTCATGTTTCCCATTGATTTCAGATTTTTGTCTTCACTGCTTGACTACTGTCAGTACTGCTATATTTGCTAGTTATAGTCAGTTATTTGTACTTTTTAGCCTCAGAGGTAGAGGGATAGAAGGAGCAAGGAGATGGAAGTAGAAATGGACCAGAAACTAACCAGAAACTGATCTGAAACTGGCCAGGAATTATAACATGCACTGAACTTTAGAGCCAAAATTAAATATAAATTGAAACCATTTAGGGGCAAAAAATAACTTCTGTCAACTTTAAATACAATTTCAGATGCTTATTCCAGCTTGAGAATGTTTTTGCTATTCCTAAGGATGTTTGTTATATATGCCCAAAGATCTTGTAGACCTCAATCAGCGTGCAGTAAGCTTGAGAAATTTGGATCTATGTCCCAGAACACAGTATAACAAATAAAATCCTATTTCACTCATAAGAAATAAACCCCACCAAAATAAGATGAGGCTTTAGTGTCAATGGTTCCATACAGTCTTGTTGAAGGTGAATTTATTTTTCCTAAACATCTCAGTAGTAGTACATTGTGTTTCTATGTTAATTTTTAGTGTTTCATACCTTCTTTGCTCTTTCTGCATCCTGTTAGCATATTTTACACAGTCACTTCATCTAAATAAGGTAACTGCAGTCTCTACACTGCGCTCACTTAGTCATTAACGATTTTATTATTAGAATATTCTAACACTCAGTTCTGTAGGCGAAGCTTTCTCCACCTGGCATGTATATTTTCTCCCTACAACTGTATTTTTCCACATTTATTTTTTCAGAATTATTCTCACAGTAATAATATTTCTCTGTAACTGTGTAGAGTCCAGAATCGTGTAGACTAATTCTTCCTGACACTGTACTTTTGTTCACATTGCTGTCAAAAATAATCTGCAAACACCCAGTTTGCATATTTATTTTCCAATATTTCCACTCTTCTTTCATAATATAGCATGAGATCATGTCTAATTATATGACAAAAATTGGCATTTATGTGATTCATTTGAAGAGATACCCATATCCTGAAACAGCATTTTCCTCCTCAGAGGTAGTGTTTGAGCTGACTTGCTGCCTGTGCAGATAAAATACATGTATCATAGGCTAAATTTACAAACCCAGGTGGCTGTCTGGAGCTAACATCTCCAGAGTTATATTGATACAGCTGCAAATGAATGAGGAGATTTTTCATCGGTGCTAAATACTGTATTCAATAACCCTATTGAAGCCAATATGAACGTCAGGTATTTGGCAAGTGAGAGTTTTGCTCATGATCTATGATGACAGAGAGAGATAATCAAATTATATACATTGTTTTGTGAAAGTGTTCTGCTGCCTAAGATAGAATTTATTTAAATAATCTCTCCTGTATTTCTGATCTCTGTCTATTTGATTGCAATACAAATAAGATATATATTTTCAGTCTACTTTTTTTAGCACTTATCTTCCATACAGTTCAATTTATTTGGCAGGATGAATATAATAATAATTTCAGATGAAAGCCAACTCTTCTGCCGGTAAAGAGGAATAAAAGCACTGCTACACTGAAATATATATTCAGAAATAGCAAGATTATCTCATCATAACACATTCATTTATTTTGCATTTCTCTTTTTATCATTCTTTGTTCATTTATTTGGGATAGGTACATGTTAGATCACAGCAGAGATATTAATTTGGTTGATGATTATAATTTAAACGATTTTTATACTTTATACTTATTTTCACAATATAGTAGCCAAACTATCCAGATATGCTTTCTGAAAGGCCTCCTCTGTACATGCTGCTAGCAACCAAAGCAATCACTCAGAAACTGTGCTTTAGCTCAGTGCTCAGGCTACTCACAGCCTGTTTTTGATTTTGAAAGTCGGGTTTCACAACTCTTGAAAAAAAAATAATACAGCCATACATTAATTTTTATGCTGTTTGAGCTAGATAAATATGCATTTACTCATTTTCCTCACATACTGTGTCAATATCTTGAAAGAAAATACACATAGGATTTTAAAAACCACCGTGTTTTTGTGTCAGGTTAGGACAATAGTGCACAGCTCAGATGACTGCTTATCCAGTCTTGCCTCCAGACTTCCACATCCTGACAGATCCATCAGTACAGAACTGTACTGCTGAAAACATAGGCCTTGTTTTCATTCCAATTTATAATGAAAAATCCAAATTGAAAGTCATACTGAATATTGAGAGGAAATATTTCCTAAAGATGTTTTTAATTTTGCTTAGGAAAAGATAATTTTTTTTCCCAGGAAATTTGACATTTTGGGAAGTGGACATTCCAATTCAGAGGACTGTTCTGAGGGAGAATTTGTGATAGTCTCAAATAGAGATTTCATTGTACTGGCACCTGAGAACTCAAGACTGCTGTGATTCACCTGACAGTGACTACCAATTTTCAGACCTTGTCAAGTAACCCAGGCTAGGGCTATACATCCTTTGAGGCTAAGGGGTGCCAAATAGACCTTCAATTTAGGACAAAAATATAATCCTGTTTAGTGCTTCAATAGCCTCTTTCTGTTAAAAACATAGCCATGCTGACTGCCCAAAGAAGCCATGCATTCCCCTTCCTTGGACGTTCTCAAGGCTGAGGTACATAAAGCCCTAAACCACCTGGTCTCACCATTTCCCTGACACTGTTTTGGGCAGGAAATTGCACCTTCTGAGGTTGCTTACAATCATGTCATCATGTGATTCCATGGTGGCACATTTGATATTTTCAGATATACTGAGGCTTGGTTTCTGATTATCCAGAATGTGGAGATGAGGTTTTAATTAAGCCACTTCTTCTTTCTCTCTATAATATCTATGAGCTGGCCTCATAGGGCTCCCTGAAGCATGTGGTTCTATTTCTACCATTAGCTGAAATCATCAATGGTATGAATAGCATTCCCAAGGCTTGAGATGTCTCATAAGAGATACATTATTGATTCACATTTTAAAAGACATCACACATACACATGTATGCTAGCAGGATACTTGTCTGTGATATCTGAAACCTTTTCAGATGAAACATTAAATATAAATCCAGAGTATTTGCTTGTTCTTTGTTCTTTCTTAACTAAGTAGACAGAAGCAGCATTTCCCCCGACTCTCAGAGCTCCTTTGCATCAGCACTGCTTTTCTCTCAGGAGAGTGCAATGTCTTCTAGTAATATTTGATAATCTGCCATAAAGTACTTCCAGTTCTATAATTCCTTCTTTGAGTTTAGGGATAAGACTTTTATTTCTTCCACTGCTCCCTTGTGCTGGCATAGCACAGGAACTTTGCTGATCCTTCTCACAGATGGAAGCTTGTAACTACATTGCTTGGTTACCAGATTTCCCTCTTCCTCTTTATTGTGTCTCTCTATCCTCAGCACTGACATGTTTGCCTTTTGAGTAGTCAGGTGAGCAGGGTAATTTAAATAACTGCTATAGAAGTAAAGACTCTAGGGGTTTGATTTAATTTTGTTTAAATGTTAGTATATGAAATGTAGTCTGACAGGGAATAGTAGAACGCCGTGCAGATGACAAGGGTTAGGCAGATCTTATTACCTGGAATAATTGAAAACTGTCTGCTTTCTGTAGTTTCACTTAGCCTTCCTCATCTAAGAATTAAAAAAAAAAAAATCTGTGCTGCTCTTGATGAATTCTAAAAAAGGACCATAAACTAACTTAGCTCTAGTTCAGTTTCCATGAGAAGTAGTGAAGGAAGATGCACCAGCCAATGCTCAAATGAGACAGATGTGTGGATAATCAATAGCCAAAATGTGCATGTCAGAGTAATTTGGATTGGAATAGTCATGTTCAAAAGAAGAAATAGTTGTAAGAGAACAACTTATTCATCACAGATCTCATAAAATAATTTGGAATTCATGTTTTGTCATCCAGAAGATTCTGAGAATGGTGTCTCATTTGTATCATTTGCTTCAGATATGAATAACCTCAGGACTCTGTTTTGTATGTTTTAGGCTCTCCTGTTGATCTTCTACATGAACATTTTACTGCCAGAAATAATTCCTGAAAGTTAAAAAGGAAAAGGAAAGGAAAACCAGGAATTATCAATATTCTGATTTATATAAATAGAATAACATCTGCTGCTGCTTGACCACACACACATTCGTGGGTGAATTTCAGACAAGCCAGTAGGTATTAGTAGGCAGAACATACTTGATAAGCCAAAAACATTGCATGCATTTTTAACCCACAAGGATGTGGGTCTTGGAACACTTTATCAATTTATGAATCTATGGAATTATAGAGCGTTGAAGTCCTTCCAAAGTAGTTCACACTTAAGACAGATCATGGCATATGATAATCTGGTAGCAGACCTCTGGCTGTAATGCCATCTGATTTTCCTATGTGAAAATACCTCAGGAAGGATGGGAGCATTATAGTGATATGTGACAATCACTACCTAGCAGCACATCTACTTCAAGCCAAATTATCTTCATTGAGAAAATGAGAGGAAGTTAGATTGGGGGAAAAACAATAATTATTTTTGCCTAAAATATATATAGAACTAAAAATGTCTTGCATTATATATAATTAATTATGTCAATAATTTTATTTTAAATCTTATTCAGTTTTCAAAATTTTACATTTCTGGATAAATAACAAATTTTTGATCACTTGTGTGTTTAGTGATTGAAAGACTTTTTTGACATCTGCTATCTTTAACAATAACTAGACAATTTATTTTGCCTTCAATTTGCTCTCTATGCTATATAATGTCTGTCTAAAATTCCTATTTGATTGGATAAGTGGGATTAAGAAGTGTAAATTTAGAAAATTCTTCAATAGTAATAAATTTCTGAAAAGTAGTAACGGATTCAGTGTTTAAGAATGATTTCTTCCCTTTGTTTCTATTAAGCAAATTAATGAGAGAATGATTCAGTAAAATAAAAGAAAATTATAGATCTTGGAGTTTTAGAAAAGAAGACAAAGAACATATATTTTTAAGGGGTCTTAATATATTATAGATCTCTCCAGAACTCTTAACTTTCCACGGAAAAGTGTCCCTCCTCTCCTACCCTTCCCATTGGTTGATGCAACAGTCAGATTCTAAGGTACCATTCCAGCTTGTGTTCATGAAACATTTTGCAAACTGTGTTTGGTTTTAGTATTTACATTATTGTCTTGATATAATTTTTTTCTCATTCTTTTTATTAAATACTATCCTGCTTTTTATAGATGTATATATATCAGAAACTTATACTTCCCTCGAAACAACATCCTCAGCAAATATGCATTTTAAGCAGAATAATGCCCAAAACAAAGGCAGCACATGACAATAGACTTCCCTGCAACCTACTGCTACTAAAGCATTTCAATACAGAAAAAACAGCTACTTTAAGGCTTGTATTATTCTCCCACTTCTAATAATTTTAAGGGATCTAATTATACTCTTTCTCTCCAGAGAGTTCTCTGAATTAAAGGTTATTCCACTTAAGTCAGTACTGCCACATAGTACAGAATTGGAGTCATAAAGGGGAACAGTTGTTTCCTGATCTTCTGTTGAAATAAAAAAAAAGGTGCCATGGGATTAGAAATTAACTGGTTTAGACATCCACATACCCAAGTTAATAAAAGGATACCAAAACAATTTTCTTTAAATCTACAGCTGTAATTAGGCTGCTAAGTTTACACAAAGTGAGATTTCTGACATCCAGCCCAGTTTCTAAAAACTTTGCCTTTTAAAGGTAAAGCACCAGACAAGGTCTTTGTGGCTGTGTTTAGATACCTGTTTGTTAGCTGTCGAGCAAATGAAGCAAAATCCATTTGAATTCTATTCCTAGCTTTAAAATCAAAATTTCTCAGGGAATTTTATATCTATCTTTAAAATGAGATGGAAGAGAAAGTGAAAGAATCCAGTAAGAGGCTCATTAAAGTGCCTAATAAGTCTTGAAAATTCTGTTTTAATTTTTTTCTTATAAATTAGGCATACATTCCACTTGCTGTTATTGGGATATTTTCTTTTACAAATACTTAAAACAAATAAATAGGTTATTGAGAGCAGGGGTGGTCTCCTACCTTCATAGACCAAACCATTAGCCTTATAATTAGATACAGATGTATTCCTCAAGAATAGTATTTTTTGTGAAAATTCTTCCAACCCTTGGACATAGAACCACCTGGCTCTTTGATGTCCCTGTGATCACAATGTCACTTTCATATTTGTATTTGCTTCCAGTTAACTATATTATAAAAGCAAAAAACCCGCAAGTTACACAGTAGTTAATCCTTGAAAGACAGTGTACCTATAATTATGATCACAGGAACAAGCAATCTACAAGAGTGTATTTACTCTGGGCTCTGTTCATCAGAAATCATCCATGAAGGCCCGTGGCGGGTGCTGAAGGTCATGGATCGTGGCTCTGTCAGGCTATTCATTTCAGCTTAACTCTTAAAATAGTGTGAAGGCTGCATTGTTTAAATCAATCCATCAAAAATGTCAGGAAGCAGAATATGAAGTTTTATCTGGGAGATTAAGTTGCACTCTAGCATATTTTATGATAGTTATTGCACTTTATATGTATTTTATGGGAAGTCTCCATTTCACAAGTTAGTAACTGTAGCAGGTTTCTGCATTCTCACACTGAGAAACAAACAGTGTAATAGCATCAGCCAGGTGTGATGGTAGATTTTTGGGATTCATATACCCTTGCTTTAATTTAATTGGATGAAAATTTACTTTCCCATTTTTCCTTCATTTTATGGATTTGATACCAACTCATGCTTGACTAATTTGCTGTCATACTGTGTGGCCATACCTGCTAACCAGTTTAACTGAGCTCTTTTTTTTTTTTTTTA
>VYXF01000461.1:1020716-1059374 GCA_013397295.1 Polioptila caerulea
AGTAAAGTGTGTTGAAAAAAATGTAGGAAAAAATTGTGAATTTGAAAAATTTTAACAACAGGAATTACTTCTAAAACTATTTTTTTCTTTTTGAAATAAAAACATTACTAGTTAGGGAAATTCACTAGTCTTGGGTGAAATAGCTTAACCAAGTTTGTGTATAATGCCTGCCAATTATCTGATTTCAAAAATTCTTNCAAGCCTGGTTACTCAGAGCCCAATCCAACCTGGCCTTGAACACTTCCAGGGATGGGGCATCCCCACCTGCTCTGGGCACAGAGGGACTCATCGCCCTGTGAATAAAGAATTCCTTCCCAATGTCTAACCAAAACTTACCCTCCTTCAGCTTACATTGATTCTCCCTTGTCCTGTTATCACATGTCCTTGATAAAAGTCCCTCTCCATCTTTCTTGTAGGCACTCTTCAGGTACTGGAAGGTGCAATAAGATCTGCCCAGAGCCCTCTCTTCTCCAGGCTGAAAAATCCCAACTCTCAACACCTCTCTTCGCAGGAGAGGTGTTTTAGAGCCCTGCTTAGCATCGTGGCCTCCTCTGGACTTACTCCCACAGTTCTGTGTCCTTATGTTGGGGATCCCAGAGCTGGATGCAGGGCTTTCCCCAGAGCAGGTTAGAGGGGCAGAATCACTTCCCTTGACTCACTGCCCGTGCTGCTTTGGATGCAGCCCATAGGCTTTTGGGGCTGACCCAATCACCTTGCAGAGAAATAAGGAAAAGGAGATTTCACTGAAGACCAGACCTGAGTGATTTGCTTTTTCTGAGGTGTGGCTCTGATCCTGACCTTCTGAGCAAAGATCAGTGCTCAGAGTTCAGTGCTTGTTGGTCAACCTTCTGTATTGAAAAATGCTCCCAAAGTATGGAGAAACATATCTGAAGAACAATGGAGGTCAACATTTCCTCTCCCTTGGATCTTAAGAGAGGATAATGGATATTAGTACTTTTAAAGTATTTGTGCTATTGATTGTGTAATAGGCTTTTTAAAGACTTTTATTTAAAAAGTGCTACCTCACCTATGTTCATTACTTTATTTACTTCTGAGAAAAATATTATCTTCAGAAGGTCCCAGGCAGAGATTTACCATCCTGGATCAAATGAGTAAAACTTCAGAAAATTCAGAAGCTGTTGGCAAGAAAATAGCAGCCCCGTGACAGGTCATGTTCCCACAGGTTTCTCTGATAATCACTAATTGCTACAAAATCACATATTCAGAATGGAAAAGAGAGCTCATTCCATCAGGTCACATCATTAAGAGGCACAGATGACACACAGCACCAGCTGCCTAGCAATATCATGTTCCCTCTACTTATCAGTGATATGTTTATTCTTTTTTTAAATAATAGAAATTATGCAATTTCTGCCACTTTTGTAAGTCCATAGTAGTTCCTCATCTGAATACAATAAATTCTCAATAGTTCCTACATACATGAATTTTCTTCTGTTTTTCATACTCTTCTATTCAAATGAATAATTGTGTTTTCCTCCTTGTTAAGGCCCTTCAATATCTTTAAGCATTTATAATGTGTCCAATTATTTGTATAATGGCAAGCTATACAAATGCTGGGGGAGGATCTTCTAAATGAAAATATGGCAGTTTGGCATTGATTTTCTGTAAAAGCACAGCACTTAACAGCACAGTGCTCTGCTCCCTCCTGATCCAGTTCCAGGAAAGGATTTAGGCACCTAAGACAACAGCTGAGTAGATACAAATTATCTAAATCAATTCAGCCACTATTTAACGTTTGTAGAGCCTAAATTCAATAAGGAGCTCCCTGTTCCATCTTAAAATCCCTAAACACATAGGCTGGTACTTCTGTAGATGCTCAGAGCAGATGATGTCTATGTTGCCATCTTATTACTTATTTTCCTTCTAAATATGGCTGGAACCCCAGAAGCAGGCATTCTTTCACTTTAAATGCTGCTGAGACTTAATGTAAGAAGTTTCTTTGCAGTGTGCCAGAAGCCTATCTGCAGAAACAGGCTGCATTTTTCTGCAATCTCCCTTTCTTTAAGTTAATGCAGAAGATGACAATGCTGTTCATCTTTTCTACCATATTCTAGCGTTCACCAGCTCACAAATTAGGATCCAAGTTCAGTTTTTTCTTCAGAAAGCATTAAACACATAGACTCTGTCTCAAAGGAAAGTGCTTTCACCACCATTCATGCCTTCAGGTGCATTTTAGAGAAAGAGAAGAGAAAGCCCTTGCACCTTTGGTTGCACCTGTGCTGCCCTCATGGCAGGGAGTGCCAGGGTCTTGGCCATGGATGCCCTGCCATGCTGTAGCCTCCAGATGAGGCATCTACAAATCATCCTGACCTGATAAGTGCAGAAGTGAAGGGATGCAATAATGGATTTGGGGGTCCATTATAATTTTCAGGTACCTAATATGTATGTTTGATACCCATGTGGCCAGTCTCTGCACTGACATTAGTCTATCTCCTTACCCATACTTACTCTACTTTTCCTCTGGAAATATCTCATATTTGAAGATGTTATCTGTAAGGCTGGGGGGAAATTCATATGAGAAACAATCTTGTTCTTTTCAAGTTCTTCTCTGCATTTATTTCTTTCCCTGAACATTTCAGTTATACATTGGTTATTCCTTTTTGAGCCTTTGATCATGGTATAGATCTTTTTCTGGGGCATTTCTTGTTTTGTACATCTATCTGATAATGAGTTTTAACATTGCTTGAGAAAGTGAGCAACATGCACCTTTAATTTGCCCTTATATTACACTAAATATTTGTGTTTGAATTGTCATTCAGTTTTGTCATAAATGTCTGTCCTCAGAGATTTCCTCCTTTTCTTATGTATGTGTTTATATTAAAGTGTTTTTCTTGAAGCTATGATATTTAAATTTTTTTATTTCATCATAATTGTTTTGTTATTGATGATTCCACTTTCTCGGTAGACTCCTACACTATTCTGATGCATTTACACATATTGATACCCCCCAGTTATGATTTTAATCTGCCAAAATCCTTTCATGCAAGCCACTCTTTCAAGTTTAATTTTAAAATTTAAATATAAATGCATTATAAATTTAAATATATTGCATCTACTGTCTAACTTTTGCCTATTGATTTTGTAATTCTATCAAGAAAAATAATCAATGTTGATAAAAGCTATTGTTTGCAAACACATGATTAATATGGCTTATAACATAGATCCTTGTTAATCTAGTATGTGTTTTGAAAGAAATTTATTGAATATCTGATATTAGACTTATGCATTGGGCTCTGCTGGATAGAGCAGGATATTAACTAACTTATAAGGCTGAATTCTGATTTTACACTACTGCTTTTATCCCAGAAAACTTGTCAGGGCTAGTTAAAAAATTCTTGAATAAAATAGGGTGTCTGGATTATTTCCAGAAATAAGTTTGACTATCTGTCAACTCATGATTATATCTGTCAACTTATATTGTAAATCATGATATATGCTCATTTATATAAAGCAGGAGGCATTTTTTTTCCTTATGTAGAAAATTTCAGAGGTTAAGCTCAATACCAGCAGATATTACCATTATGGTATAATATCTATTTCCTTAGGATTACTTTATGCATTACTTTCTAGGAAGGGAATTTTGCAGGCACTTATGAAAGAGCTGAGGATTAGCTGTGCACTTTCAGACCCCAGATAATATATTGAAGATTAAGAAATGTTATTATTGTGAGAATGAGTTGTTGAAGGTTTTGTTCTTTATGGAAAAACAAAAAAAAAAACCAAAACAAAACCCTGTTGTGACTTCTTTCTAAACTGTTATTTTTTTAGTAGATAGCAGCAATTTGAAATCTCCATTTAAAAACAGGAAGAAATAATGCTTATAATGGAGGAAGAATTAGTATTTATTGGAATTTTTTTGGACTGAATCTATTTACTGCTTTTTCTGATTTTTGTGCTTTTTCAGACGTTTTTTTCCCATCTTGATCCTGCTTCAGCAGGGGTCAATGAAATCTCACCATTAACTGTGAAGAAAATAAAAAACCATCCTCTCAGAAACCATTACAGCCTATTCTGTTTCTTCTCCTGCTGCTTCAGTCTTTGGCTTTTATCTTTCATAACTCTTTTGTTCATTGTTTCCATTTGCAACTGCTCCCTCACGTTTTGGTTCATTGATTTTGTTTCCCTGGTTCTCACAGTAGCTTTACTACTCAAACACTCTGTTTTCCCTTCTTCAAAGGAAATAGGTAATTTGTTGTACAAACAGAATGGTTGTTGGATTTGGTGGCACAGCAATAGTCAACCCTCCATTCAGAAAGGTTAATGTCCTGTGAACCCCAGCTTCAGTCTGCTGTCATTCTCCCTGATGTGTGTGGCTTATGAAGGGCTCACATTTTATTTGCTGGACTTATCAGTGGTGTTTTTTCTTCTTGTGATAATTGCCCAGCCTGCTATGATTTTTGTTTGCAGTATTTACTGACTCACAGGTCTTTCCATCCACTTTATCTCTGCTTGTTCTTATCATAGAGGCTCATTGACATTTTATTTGGTCAGTGCCCACACACAGACTGGTCAGTAAAAGTTCCCATTTTCTAATGATGTGCACTTTGAGATCTGAAATATTTGTATAGCATTCAGGGGAATAAACCCTCTAAAATTAATGGTTTGTTTTATGTGATGGTGTACTAGTCTTGACAACATATTTGAAACAGAAAACATTTCCTTTCTTTTATACTCCATAATGATCATATATTTTTGCTACAAAAAACCCCAAACCAACCAACCAAAATTCCCACCCCCCTCCGAACTGAACTAATTTTAAAACACAAAATATTTAAAAAAAATTTTTGGAATAACCTCTCCCTCCCAACTTTCAATTTTGTTTTAGAATATATTTTTGTTTATCCTTGTCCTGCAAAATGCAAAGTAAATGCCATTAGTGCCTTTACACACTGTGTTCTGTGCAATTTATGCTGAGCAACAACAGACTCCAGCAGTAAGTGGCCACATAGTGAGATGAACAGTTACATAACCACAGACAGTAATTGGATGCTATTAATGAGAATTCGGGATAGCACAATTTTTTAGCCCCAGAAGTAGTTAGCTTTTTATAATCTCGATTAATGTCATATACACTCTTTTGGGGAGTGAATAATTATTTTCCTAATCTCCAGTTGTGCTCTGCAGAGTCACTGAAACAAGGAACTCTGTGTTAGCCTGATTTGTCCAAGTGCCTCAGATTATGTAGCACAAGTATGGATTTGTAGAGGGTGCCTCTGCATATGGAGAGGTGGAAAGCTGTGTCACCTTGCAGGCAGCTCTAAGAAATTGTACTTTTACAAGTCCTAATTCTTTTACCTTTTTCATCTCAGTTCTCTTGTTCCTGTGAGTAAATATCTGTACCTTCAGAAAGCAGCAGCTGTTTGTATTACACCTTTTCAGACAGTCTGTCTGGCCAGGATCCAGAGCAGGGCAGAAACAAGCATCTGGTCGTAACTTATTTATCCTCGTTATTGGCATACAGAATGGAATAAATAGGGAGCTGGTAATAGGCCCTGCACCAGACCCCTATTTTTAAGGTACTTTCCAGCATGACAATCCTTACTCTTTAAATAGATGAGCTTGGAAACAGAATCTGGGATGTTGGCAGCTTAAAAGGACAGGGCTCCAGCATCTGCTGTGGAAAAATAGACACTTCTTAGTAGAAGGTGTAGCAAAATAAAAAATGCCCTAGTCTTCAAAATGTATAGTTTTCCACTGAAAACTGGGGCCTTGCCACGTGAGTACAAGTGTGCTATGACCTGATTTCCTGGATAACTGTGGTTACTGTGAAAATGAAGCCATTGGGAGCTGCTGGTGCTCAGCATTTTGGAAAATCAGGTGTCAAGTAACAAAGCTGAACTTGCAAAGAATGTTTTTTTAAGAAAAATACCAGTTGATCAATATTTTGTTAACCATCTAAAATTGTGCTGTGTGGGATATTAAATGAAGTCATACCTAAAGCAGTCTAATAGGGCTCTGAAATAGAAAGAAGTAAATTCAAGGTATTATATTTTACAGTTTTTTATTTCTCATTTTCTGCTTAGAGTCACTGAACTCTATCCAATTGACTGACCTTTTATCTTTAACCAGAGTCTGGGGTTATAGAAATTAGTTTTTATAGGTAATTTATTACTATATTGAAAAGCCTAGAATTTTTGATAAAATGCTTTGTATTAGCACGTCGTGGAAAGTGATGATGTTGATCCTGTGAGTACTCAGAAAGAATTTTGTTTAACTTAGTTTAATATTACTCAAGCTTTCTAGCCCAGGACACCTCCTCTAAGTAAGCATCTTCACTTTTCCTGTGATTCAGCACATTTCAGAAAGGTTGACAAGTTCACTAGCATTCCACCTCTATGAGCATTTTAAATGAAATGTGAATTTGAACAAAACAATTAAAAATATGGCCGAAAGCCTGCTTTGCAGATAATTTTGTGTGGTTGCCATCCTTGGAGAGTGTCGAAACCAGACTGCATAAAGCCTTGAGAAAGATTCTTGCTTTTAAAAATCCTTGTGTGTCTGGAATGAAACAGGATTTTGTAGGAAGTGCTTCTCTTGCTGAGTTCTTCCTCATGTGCCAAAGAGGTCTGGATTCAGAAGTTCCAGCTTCACAAGAGGCAAGATTCCCTTGGTTTTGAACTTATTAAGCAAGGCAAGATGCTGGAAAAGATTCAAGACCTAAAGTATAAGAAGTTACATAAGACCTTCAGTAGTATTAGTATACTAATTAGTATACTAATTCCCTAGAATTTCTTCTTATTTCAGCTGTCTGTAACACATGTAAACAGCCCATGTGAGCACTATATTTATTTTTCAAGAAAAATATCTCATACTGTCACCCTTGAAATCAGAACTAACTGAAAAGTGTGTAATTCAGCTTGTGAAGGAGTGCCATTGCAGAAGAAAACTCAAGAATATTACATTGCATTTTTTAAAACCCTGCTCACTTTTTGAACTAAGACTCTCAGAATTAAGATGACTGAATGCTTCTCCACATTAAAAGTTACCATAAAGGAAAAAAAACCGAAGTGTGAATTCAATCTCATAAACTACTCCACACGAACTCCTTTTTCAAATTCTCTTAGCTAGCAATGTGTGAAGTAATTTACTCCACTTCCGAAAAGCATCAGTAAGTTCGCACCTTATCTTTGACAAGGAGGAGGTTATCTCATATTCACTGTGCTTTGCAAGCCTTACATGAGTAACTTGTGCAGTGCAAATCCAAAAACTCTGATCAGAGTTGCTGCATGAAAAACCCCTCATGTGCATTTTTGAATATTCATACATGTTCAGGGCCAAGGTAAAGGAATGACCAAATGTCTCAATTGTACGGCAGTGGTTGTTCCTGAGTCATGAAGAAAGTCTTCCTAACATTCATTATTACTCCTGCTTCAAGACGTCAGTGAGCCTATTAACAACTTCTACAGAGAAACAATAGAAAATTGGGAAATTTTAGTTTTAATTTGACAGCTAACCCTAGTCCTTCACTGCTTCTAGTGTGTGCTTTTCATCCACCCCATGGCTCTGTTAAAGGAGGTGCTCTGGTATTACAGGTGGGTTCTTTGCAACCTGCCCTAGAATGTGCGGTCAATGCAGACACTGAGCCCTGTGCTATGGCAGGCACAGTGAAGCCTGACCCCTCTGGCAGCCACTGCCCCCTCAAGAGCTGCAGATAGAGCCTAGAGCTCCTGCCCTGTGTGGGAAATATCTCCAATTGTTGGCACTCTCCTGTGTATTTCTAGGAGCTTCTTAGTAAGATAAACAATGAAGAGCTAACCTGAACAATGGTGGGGTTCATTCATCAATATACACATTCTCTATATTTTTATATTTACCCAGCAGCAGGTTTAGGCTATCTCTTTCTAAATACATATGAAGCCCACCTGAATATTAAAAATGATCACATGTGAGATATTTTCAATCAGCTTACCAAGTTGATCAGCAAAATTCTGATTATTTATGGCATCAATTCGGTTTAAAAAACTTCCCCAAACCTCCAGTGCTTAATCAGCCTTTTTGATCTAAAAGCTGAGTGGTAATTCTCACTATGGCTTCTATTCTTACACAATTTCCGGTACTTTCTGTCTCTCACTAAGCTGAAAGTATTGAGGAAATAGTCTTTTTTTGTGGCATTTTGGCACTTGTAGTCCCTTTTGGAACCACAGTGTGCATAAAGCTTAAAAACTCTAGCAAAAAGCTATGCTTTATAAATTTCTAAAAATAAAGTCTTTTTTTTTTTAAGTGAAATGATGATTGTCTTTATAAAACAACTTGTCCTTTCCAATTTCAAAGTCATGTGGTGGCTTATCTAGAAGAAAACAGAACAAGCTAGAGCATTTCTTGAGAATTTAGTGTTGATACTCTTTTAAAATTTATGCTTATGTCAGAATGTGTGAAAAAAGTGTGATCTTTGTCATGAGCTTACAAACTAGTCATTCAGTCCAGTTCAAGTTGATGAAGTGTTTTAGTAGAACTAATTCCAATTGTAAATCATCTACAACAGAGTATGCCAAAATTGTTAAAATGGCTGAAAAATTGGGAAAAAATTAAAAACAAGAAATGGTGATTTCCTCTCTCTATGAATTCAGATTTTTGAATTTTTCTTTAAATTTTAAAGAGTTTTTCTTCAAATGAAAACTGGAACTCTCACATAATCCCACCACTTCATGATTAAGAGCTTTCAGAAACATGACCACAGTAAAATGATAAGAAAGAAAACATTGCCTATCCTTTATAGCCAGGTAAATGCATATCTATGACTTTACAGGATGGAGACCTGCCTCAGACCGACTGTGGCCGTCTGTACTGCCCCAGGGACAGAGTGGAGACAAGAAGGTGTGAGTGCTGGTTGGTCTGGAAAGGGAAAAAATCTGTCCAAGCTCGTATGAAGCTGAGACACAGGATTTATTAGCTGAGGTGTAGCAGATGGTGGGACTCCATCTGCAAAAGCACTGTATTACAGGATCTTTCTAATCTGTTATCAAGGCAACTCTCTGTACCACATTGTGGTCATGTATACATGTTCTGTATTACTCAGATATTGATTCTTCCTCAACACTGGACACCTTTCCCAACACTGGACAATTTTAATATTCAGCTGAACAGAGTGCAGAGCCATCTTGTCTTGATCAAGCTTTTGTCAAGAAAGATTGGACCAGTTTATCCTTAAGATCCCTTTCAACCTGGTACTTTATGAGTCTGTGACAGTCAAATAGCAGATGTAGTGCCTGAAATGTTTTCAGGGTTTCATTCTTAAATATTTTGTCTTTAAATATAATTTTTCTTTTTCTAGCAGAGGGCTTCCTGTAAAACAACATCAGTGGAGAGAGAGAGCAGTTTCAGGTCTGAGAATCACCATAAAAAGAAGACAGGAAAATGAGAATGGAAGGAGGATAAGTGAGGAAGGTACTCTAAATATAGAAATGGAGATAAAGGTACTGAGACCTGAGTGCTGATATAGATTTAAAAGTCCAGAACTCAGAAGAGGGGAAATTTTAAAAGTATCTATGATATTATGTCAACAACTACTGAAAACAAAAGTCAATCTGTATAACAAAAGTTGTGACACAAATCAGAAATGCTGAGCTAACAATAACAGCAATATAAATGGTCATCATAAAGAGTCTATTATTGAATACAGTAGTTAACATTGCTGCTATTTATTGTGCTTACTATATTATAACTATACCAAAGAATTTAATATTTATGTGTGAACCAAGGGACATTCAGTCAACAGATGGGAAGGGCACAAGCTGATCAGTACAGCAGGCACCCCTCAAGACATGGGTTACTTCACCTTTGTGACTGATATTTTACAGGTGTCACAGAGGAAAATTTTGCTGGTGATTAACCAGCGTATTTTTCAGGTATTTATGGGTGAGTTACAGGGCAAGTGAGACCGGGATTCTTGGCTGTGCTAGATGGACTGATTCCATGCAGGGGTGACTGCATGTACAATAGGAAGGGGAGATCTATACACTAGGCAACTCCAGAGAAGAGTGGCAGACAGGTTTTCTCTGGCACTTCTAAAGACTTAGAACCCCCAGTCAATGAAGCCAACATATCTCAAATGTAGAGCAGCACCAGGAGAACTTCTCAGTTTAGCCCATCTGATTAATGCTCAGCCCGAACACCCCTGTTAACCACATTGACAGCTCCTTGCTGATAAACAGCACTTACATCATCACCTCACCACTAATTTTACAGTCACACAGGGTTGTGTCTGTGAACATCACACTGCTGCTTTATTGCACTGCTGTTCCCTACCCCTCGCCATGAGCTGCACTTGCAGGGTTGCTGCATCCTTGTGGGAGTGTAGGGAGCCAGGAGTTTCACAGGAGTCACTAGAGCAGATAGATTCATCTCTTCCATTCAGGTGGATTGCAATTGCTCCCAACAGCAACGTAAATATATAATGAAAAATTTGGTGTTGGGACTATCAAAAAGCTTGGACTAAAACCAAAAAACCTTAACTTAACTGAGAATTATCCTTAGAGGCAAAAGGAGCTTTCTCTTTCCTTATACTTTCCTGCTTGTTTGTAGTGCTTTTGCTTATTTTACTATTCTTTCAAGCTAAATCTTTTCTTTCTTGATGTTCCTTTCAGGATTTTCTCTCCCCAGGAAGGCACTAAGTCCTCCCACTCCCTCCAGCATGGTACCAGCCTCAAGTTCCTTACTGCCACCTCTGTTGACAGTGTCCCCTCCGTGTCCCTCTATGCCACCTGCTCTGGGAAGTGTCTGGCTGTTGGTCTCTCACCATAACCTACATTCCCATGGGCTTTCACCCTGCAGGGCAGCTGGGCAGCCTGAGACCCTCCGCTAGTGATATTTGGACAGGCTGGGAAGATGTTGAGTGTGAAGAATGTTAAGTACAGTGCAAGGCTGTATACACAGTATGGATGCACAGCCCTCAAAAAACAGAAGTCTCCCAACAGATTTTTGTAAATTTACCTTCAACATTTAAGAAAATATCATAGTGTAAAGGGTCAGAATAGTTGACAATGAAGATAATATAGCTGTCCTTTTTGTTTGATTCAAAAGCAATGGAACTTCTAATGAAATTTCAGCTGAAAGCTCACTTTATCAGTGACTTTAGTAGAGACACATTGTACACTTCAGGTTTTTTCCATTCATTTGCTCCCAGATAAGCAGTATGCTATTACTCTCTAGTGGTGCTGTCTTCAGGGACTATTTCTGTCCGGCACTTGGGAGAATGCATTATGAGATGTCAGCATGTGTGAGCAGAGATAGTATGGCTTGTCATGTACCGATAGGCCATATTCTGCTATAAAATGATGGCTTTGTCTTTTATCACTGTCACAGTCTTACTTAACAAGCTGTGACTCTGTGGTTCATCACAAAGAAAACTGTCATCCCTTGATACGTGCCTTGAATGTCCTTTCATCTTCCATGCAGGTAGGATCTGCTGTGTGACATCAAGCAGAACAGTAACTCCAGATGGACTCTGGTAGTGCAGCAGTATATTAACAAAGGGGTTCACTGGCACAAGTCCAGGTTTTGCACCTTAGATTAGATTATAGGGATAAGAAGAATATATGGGAGCTTTTAAACGGAGCAAGACATGGTAACATGTCATAAATATAATTAGAAAAGGAAATGTTAGTAATCCATCGTGTTTAAGTGATAATTTATTTATCATGGTGTTATTCCAAGTAACAGATAAATCAATTAGAGTTCCTTTAGAAAGCAAATAGTGTTGGTTCAATGGGGTGATGACAGATGAAGTGTTTTGAGGAACCCATAAGTTCTGTAGATAGATTCCTCCACATAATTATGTTTAAGATGAAATTTGGAAGATCACTGGCCTTCACCAAAGACTGTGATGTTGCTAGCAATTTATCTAGCTCTTAGTACTTCTGTTCATAAGGTCACTGAACAAAGAAACAATGTCTGTTGCTAGGATCAGAGACAGACACCTAAGGAGAAAGGCCTTCAGCATTTCCAGAGGGCACATATATTAAATAGTTATACACGGTGTTTGGTGAGTGCTTTGTACCAGAGCCTGCAGGTCAGAATTTTTCTGGCAGAGGAAAATGGGTGTATTCTGCTCACTTCAGCATTTTGTACGGCCATGGGACATATTATACTGCCAGTGTTGTGATTCTGCAGATCAGATTAAACTACTTTGTGGACATTAAAGTATGAATATTTCATGTGAGCTTTTACAGGGCTGCATTTAAACTAAGATGCTGAAGTACTCCATATTCCTCTTTCCTGGGATTTTGTATTTTAAAACCAGACCTGCCTTGCACAAACTTCTTCTTCCATGTGACTGCTTTTAATTGTGTAAGAAGGAAAGTCAGGTATATTAACTGTTATGAGGCACAGGCTTCCAATCCCAGTGCAGCAAAAGGAAGAAGGAGATGTTTGTCAGTCAACAAAAGTGTCCTCTGAGGGTGTAAAATTACAGGGAGTGGAAACAGAGTAGTTTCTCCATTGATGGAAAATTGCAGCATTCACATATAATAGTGCTGTGAGGATTTGAGGGATGCCAAGGAAACCTGTGTGGATGTGTTACCAGTAAAATGCGTGCCTGCCTGGTGCTTAAAAATAGAAAAGAGGGTGTTGAGTACATAGAAATTGATGTTGAAGAATTTCTGACCTCTTTATTTTGAAAAAGTGTCATCTCACTCTGCCTGACTCTGGGTGTTCTCACCCCTATCAGTAGTCAAAGATTTGAAATAAATTATATCTCTCTGGAAATGAGGTTACAGATAATCTCTACTTGGACAGGGTTTCTCCACTGATTTTGGATGTAAGCTTTCTGCCCATGGAAACTTTCAGCTATACTGAAAATTGGTACCTCTTACACGCAAACATAGACCATGCAGATAATTTGGACTTCTTAACTGTGAGGAAGAGAAATTGAATCACTGGTTTTGTTTCACCTTTAAATCTATGCTTATGTGAGTGTGAATGGGCAGCAAATTTCTGTTGCTGATATTTTGCCAGAGGAATAACCAGTTCCAAGGGTCCCATTAAAGTTGCTTTGTGCTTAATTTTAACCCCACTGTAAATTCTGGACAACTTCTCTGCATCTCCTTGTCACAAAAGCCTGCATCATGCATGTGCACTAACAGACTCTGAGTCTGAGCCCAAAATCATCTCTAGGCAAAACACATACATGCTAAGATTAGGCAGCATTAAGAATAAGTTTTTTCATTTGCATCATGGTAAGGTTAATTTACCATGGCAGTTCCATCCTCTTGGGCCTTTCTACTTACTAATGGCTCTAGCTCTTGGACTTGCCTCTTATCAAATATAGATTTGGTTTTCATTCTGAGTGTAATATGTCTCCCATCAACACTACAGTAATGAAAGTCTATGGTGGTGAAGTCCCACTGAAATGACGAAAGGCTGAAATCTCTTGTGTCTTCCCAATGAAAGGCTCAGGTAATGTCCACAGATTTTGTTTTCATCTTTTATGATTTTACCACTGTAAAAGTTGAGCACTGTATGTTGTGAGTGAGTTGTGTAGCTTCAAAACTTTCTGATTTGAAAATCTGCTACTATGTGCTGGTTATATATGCCTGGAGAGAGGTAATTTTCTTCACAGTATGTAGCATTGCCTATGCTTTGGATTTTTCTGGAAACAATGCTGACAATTCTGGACTATTTTTGTTATTGCTGAGCAGTGCTCACACACAGCCAAGGCCCTTCCTGCACCTCACACGGCCCTGCCACTGAGGAGAATGGGGGTGCACAAGGAGCTGGGAGGGGTCACAGCCAGGAGAGCTGCCCCAGCTGAGCACAGGGATCTCCCACACCATACAGTGACGTGCCCAGCCTACAGCCCTGGGAAGGGGGATGCCTGCAGTGACAGCCTTTGTCTCCCCAAGTCCCCCCTATGTGGTGTGGCCCTGGCTGTCCTGAGATGGCTGAACACCAGCCTGCCCTTGGGAAATGGTGGATGAGTGCCTTGTTCAGCTCTGCTTGTGTGCACAGCTTTTCCTTTACCTACTGAACTGCCTTCACCTCAGCCCATGAGTCTTCTCACTTTTAGCCTTCTGACTGACTCCCCTGTCCTGGTGTGGTGGGAATGAGTGAGTTCCTGTGTGGGGCTTAATTGACAGCCAGAGTTAAACCAAGACAGACCTCAAAAAGGTGGGCCATTAGTAAATTTTGTAACACTAAAGTTAGATCATGGAATTATGGAGTCATTAAGGTTGGAATAAGTTCTTTAATATCATTAAGTCCAACTATCAAAGTTAGATACTCATCTTCCCTTTCCACTGTGGAGAAAGAAGTGGGATCCAGGGAATCTCGCATAGCAAGGAGGAAACCACTGGAGGTAGTTCATGGAAAGGAGAGGTAAGACTTAACTCATTCCAGAAGATTAATGGGATTACTGATGCTTACCTTAACCCCAAGTTTTCTCTTGGAAGGAGACATTCAGCCTTTTTCCTTTGCAGTAGCAAAGCTTTTCAAAACCAGCTGATGGAACTGCAGCCCATTTCTGTAGTAACTCAGTGAGATTCTAATCATTGGGGCACTTGCCATGCCAGCTAATTGTTGTGTTTCCTTTTTCCACCTCAGAGTAGATTGAATTTCTGTGTGCACAAGTATACAATGGACAAAACATTAGTGGTGTTGTAATAAATCTTGTGTGTGTGTTCCTTCACACCCATTCATTTTATCTGATTCAATGTTGCACACACATTGTTTCACTCACTGGATATTTTTGGTGTAAAAAATGGTGCGCAACATATCAGTTATCATTTTTTCTTCTCTCCTTTTCATGTGTTACAGTAAGTTAGTGTATATGATGGCTTTAGACAATGATAATTCAAACAGAAGAATGTTGATTTTGATCTATCATAAATTATGACTCTGATACGATGAAGATATGTCTTCATATTTTAAGAATACTTCTTGAAAGTGATGGTCTATGGTGTAATTTACCATACCTTCCTTTGTTTTTTTATTTGATCTAAAGGTCTGTTTTATTCTGTGAGTATGAACTAAAATTATAAACTGCTTTGTCTCTAGAAAACAAACCATAATACTTCTATATGCCAATTTTTCATCTCAAAACATTATGTAATAGCTCAAATGAGAGCATAAAACAACTCTAAAACAGCTGGTGGGAAACTTTATTCAACATTAGGCACTTTCAAGCCAGAACCAGTGTTCAGCGTAATGTGCATGGCTTAATGCATCATATGTCTTTATTAATTTAAGCTGATTGTGCAAAAAGGTCTTCACAGGGACACCAGTGGACAGCTTCTTTTATGGAGTCATGCTGAACTAGGGGTTTGCCTGCATTTGCTGCTTAATGTAGCCAAGGTCATTTTTGCTTTCCATTTTGTTTTTAAAAAGTAATGCTAAAAACATAGAGGTGGAAAAATTGGAAAACTGGTTTATATTCACAAAATGTCCGTGCAAGTAAAAGCATAGGAGAAGAGTATTATTCTCTTGGTTAGATTCTGAATATAGATATTAGCATCAGCTTTTGAGTGTTTGCACTTCTGGAGTTTGAATGGACAAGCCTCAAGAGATTTGGAGTTGCAAGTATATTTTTTCTTCTGTACAGTGCCCTTTTTGGGAGCATTTATGTCTCTGCTAATGCTGCTTTTATGATCCTTTTGCAATTTAAGGGCTACTGAATAGGAAATTCTAACAATATTGGCAAAGATACCTTTAAATACTGTTTTAATGATCAAGAAAACACTTTGATGTTGACTCTCAGTAAAGTTAATTTCATGTTACATTTAATAGAATTCCAGGACAACTAGAACTAAACATAAATACAATAATGTATAAACTATGGTTTAGAAAGCAAAATATGTATTTCATTCAAAAGGTTAAGCCTTGAATGGAATGATATGTTACAAAGGTAATTAAAAGTACTGGTTAAATATATAAAGGGATATGTATTTATTTGAGATGAGAAAGGTCATTTCAGGATCATAAGGTCATCTGAGTCACTTACTTTCTCAAAATGCCTGCAGGATAACTATTGCTGCATTATAAATTCCATCAGTAACCATGACTTCCACGAGAAATTCCATCTCCATTGAACTATTACAGCATCCTCCACACTTTGATCTGACCACAGATCCAGCTGGGTCCCAGCAGCAGGTCCTGAAGAAGGAATGTGGGACAGATCTGCAGAGATATTGCAGTTAGAATTGTTGGTTGACTGGTTGCTACAAGTTTTTTTGGGCAGGTGTCTTGCAGAAATGTACCCAATGGTATACTGGGTGTGTTTTAAAGGTTCATGCTACTTTTTAGCTGAATTTCTAGCTACTCTTCATATGCTGGAAAGGCATGGGAGTACACCAGGCACCTCTGCTCTGCACTTGATGTGTTTTCCCAGACTCTAACGTTCCTCAGAGACCATCTTCTTCTATGTTTATTCATTCCCCAGGGTAATAAAAACCCCATGACTCAGCTGGGGTTTGTAGACACAAGTACACAAGTAAATAAAACCTGTCATATACAAATGCTGAACACAAAATAACGATGTTCTCGGGATACTGATCCATTTAGTTGAGCGAATATTAATGATTAAAATTCATTTATAATTTATCTGTTTACTGCCATTTTGGTTTTATATAACTATTATATAAATATCTATTCAAATATTGTTCCTTTTAAATAGAAGACAGTTTGGGGTCAGTACAAACAAAACTAAATTGTGCTGCACATTCCTTAAAACCAACAGGTAAATGTAAGCAGTAAAGTTCTTGCTTCCAAAAATAATTTTTTGTTACAACACAGCAGTGAAAATTCATTTCAAGTAAAGGAAGGAGTAAAATTCTGGCTTCCCAAAATAACTTTTTGTTACAGTTCAACAGTGAAACACCAATACAAAGTGCTGACGGACCAGCGCTCTTTTGGCTGCTCTACTCTTTAGCAGGCTGCCCATTATGTGAATAATACATTATGCTGCCTCCAGACTGGGAGCAGCTCCTGCAGAGCAATCTCTGAGCCACGTTCCCTTGTTTATCCCAGCACAGACAGACCTACCAGGAGCAGAGTGAAGCACAGAACTGCCTTGGGAGGGTCAGGGATTTGCCAGACTCCAAAGCCTATGCTGCCAGCTTTCCCAACTCTGCATCCACTGTCAGCTTTTCCTGCATTCAAGTCTTCCTCCTCTCCTCATCCCTGATCATGGAGAGCTGTGGAACTTGGTACTGATTGGACTGGTTTATTTGGTTTCCAGAAAGTTTCCATAGCACTTGTGAAAGCTTGGAAAAACTTATGGCTTTTATAAAATATGTAGGAGAAATTAACCAGATTAATCCACTTTTCACATAATGACAACCAAGTAATTTCTGAGGCATGACTCTGGTGTGTTTTGTTTTCCATTTTTATTCATCCATTCAGTGATATTGGTTTATTTTCTTGCTCTCTACTTTCTATAATCATAAGGAGTTTATTCCACTGAAGAAAATAACTTAATTCATCCTCCAAACCTGCATTTTATTAGTAAGACCACATAAATAGTTTTTAGCATTTTCCATTCCTATATATGAAACTCCTTGTTTCAAAGCCTGCATGAGCTATGCCTTTCCCACTGTTCACATGATTTTCAAACGAGCTTAGCTGCCCTGCAAAATGGGTCAAGGCTGTGCTCAGTGCTGTGCCTCTGCTCAGGTGTTAGTCTTTGCAGGGTGAAGAGAAGCTGATCTGCAGAGCCAGCCTGGTTTAAACAGGTGAAGGACATGAGCCTTATTATCTGTAACCCCAGAGTCAAAGTATTTCTGTGTGTGTCTTGGGCAGAGGTGAGGTAACCTCCAGAGAGAGCATGGGCAAAAGTTTCTGTTTTTTCATGTAAGTAATCAGTAAATGGGCCAGCCATCCTGCATAGATAGACCTCCTGCTATCTATAGATCTGTGAGTTTTTAATGAACAAATTCATTTTTTGACAACTGATTTCTTAATGAAGTTTCTATTGAATATCTTGAGAAGCTAGAATTTCTTTTCCCATTTTTCCTTCCTGTTTCCTATTTAGGCTCCAGATCATAGAAGATTGTATATGATTTTGTACCTTACTTGGATTGAAATGCTTTAATATTTCTATAAGTGGCAAAACTGTATTGTCTTTCCTTTCAAGGCATTCTAATATACTCAAGGTTTCTGTAAAAGAAAGTAAAGCAATCTCTTGAAATAAAAAGAAAATAAATGTTTCATTTTCAAAATAATGAAGCCATCTCTCTCCTTTTGGAGAGATGAAATTTTTATTTTTCTTTTTATGGTTGCAATTTTGTTGTTCTGCTCTAAGGAAAGGCTGAAATGGTGCTGGAAAGCAGCTACTATATGGCCAAGAGCAGCCTGGGGCTGAGGCCTCCCTTTGCAGGCTGTGCATGGCAAAGATGAAGCCAAAGTCCCAGGTGAGGTGGACAGGAAGCCACCTGGAGCCATGGGAAGATTTGCTTGAATCCCAGCAGTCACTGGAGCTGGACAAAACACGATTGAGAGGCCAGCACAGCATGTGAGGGAGTGTCAGGCAGATGGTTGTTGTTTGTCATTGCTCAAAAGTTCCTTTTTCTAATTACAAAGTAATTCTTAGAGCTTCTATTCTGAAGAACGAGATTTCTTGGGGTTTTTTATTGAATTTAAGCTTCTTGATCTTATTGGGGAGCTCCTTAAAAAGTAGGTCAAGACAGATACTTTGCAACACCTCTGATATATTTGTGATCCTATCATCTGTCTGTAAAAACTTACAGGAGTAACCTTGGTTTCTTATATTTTTTACACGTAAATAAATAATATATCTTTTGTTTTAAACGCTGAGAAAATTTTAAAATCCTGTCTTGCTGGGGATGTTTTACAGGTGAAAAAAACATGATGAATACCAGAGTACTGCCTGACAGACCTGCATGAAGGAAGAGTCAAGGACAATATCTACATTTGAGGTAAACTATTTTGATTTCTGTCTCACATCATGATGACTTTGTGGCTTGAGCAAAAGAAAAACAGTGTATGTGTCTTGTTACTGTTATCAATTTAATAATAAATACTCTATATGGTCTCTAGAAAGTTCTTCCAGGATTTTTGCAGTTTCTGCAATTGTAGAGACTGCATAAGGAATACTTCTAACACTGAGTGCAGATTTGTTGATGCTATTTTAACTTCAGATCGTTGTTTTAGCAGAGTTCTGTGGGTTTATAGAATAAGAAGAAAATTGGCTCAGGGAAGTAAAAAATAGGAAAGAAAGTAAGGGAAAAACAAAAATCACAGATGGATGATACTATAAATGGATGAAACTGTAAGTAATGAAGAACACAATTGCTAGCTATTTACAGACTTAGTTAAAATCAATAGAGGACAATGACACTTCAATACAGACAAATATAGAACAAGGATGGCTTTTCAGAGATATGCACTTGGCAGTGATTTTTGGGGGTGGGGGATAAAAGGTATAAGAGTGCTAGGACAGATACAGAACTGGTGTAGGTGGGCAAGGTACAGCTTTTCCTGATTATTCAGCTTCATTGCAGTAAACACACTTCAAAAACAACATGTTCAGACTCAGCTACCTGCTAAGAGCCGCCACGTATCTATTAAAGGAAGGAAGAATTAAAAAATAACACTCTGTGGAAAAACAGCTTTTGAACTTATTTAAATTAGGATGCTTATTTCTGGTTGGACTTTTCATGGAGGCTGTTTTCCCTGGAATGTGAACTGCTGTCTATGCTTGTCTAAACCTGGCCTAATCTCAGCCTTAGATTGTAGGTCTCTGGCTTTGGTGGGGGGAAAAGAGAGGCTGAAAATCTGTTTTACTGATCTTTTTATGGATTTTGGCAATAGGAATTATCCTGATGGTGAAGGCTTTCAGAGATGCATTGCAGAGGCAAGAATAAAGTGTCCCATACACCTCTCCCACCCGACAGCCCCAAAGCTTTGGCTTCCCTCAGAAGCTCATGACATGCTGGGGTAACAGGAGTTTTGCTGTCTTTTCAGTTTTGCATCTTGCTGTGTTCCTGCTTTAAAAACATGACAAAAATCTTTATTTGTCCCTCTCTTTACTCTGGCACCCAGCAATAAGGGCTGATAAATGCTGCCAATTTCATGGAACTGTGTTTTATACTCAGTCTACACAAATGAGAATGATCAGACAAGATCATGGTCACTGGAGGGAAGGTCAATATCTGGAAGGATTATAAAAGGAAAAATTGAAAGAGCAACAAGTAATGCATTTAGGAGACAGAAACAATAAATTATGAGTGCACACTCTGTCTAGAACAACTTTCTGCTGTTGCAGCAGCTGAGCTCAGCAGGATGGAAGCTGCTTTTTATCTCCAAGTCCAAATTCACAGAGCAGGGAGACTGCTTTCCCCTTCCTTCCCATCAACACACTGCAGTAGGACACAGATAGTACCTGAAATTTTCTGGCCTGCATTTTTAGGAGATGACCAAGTGATTAATTTAAAACATATATTTGATCCTATATTTACATTTAATGGATGGGAATACCAGTGATTGTCTTGTTTATATTTCATTTGCCATCATGGTTTAGTGGAGTTCTGGCAATGAACAGTGGGGTTTTTCTTGTTTTGTTGTTTCTATTTTGCAGTCAGACCTACCTATTTCATGACTGGAGTAACTGGGTTTGGGGAAAAGGAGCCCACGAGCTGTACAGAACTCTGTTCCCTTGGGCTCTACTTCTTGAAGGAAAGGTTGCTCAACCATTCACTGGAGATTTATTATTATTATCAATAGTAATAATAGTATTACTCCCAGAAACCTTTAAACATTAAGAATATGTTACTGTCAATATACTAAGATAATTTTTGAAAACTTTGACTTTGCAGTAGACTCAGGCTGTTCATTACCAATAACTGAACAGCACTGTGAAGTCCAATTCCTAAAGCATTGCTAAGCATCTTCTTAACTGCCACTGAAATTCCTGAATCCATTTAACTGAAATGAAACAATTTCTAACATTGCCTGGTGGATTTGAAAGGAAAATCTATACAGGAAATATTAGTTTAAAATTGCCACAAGAATATGTCAGACTTCATTCTTATAAAAGATCAGCAAATCTGTCCACATGGGTCAGTTGTATCTTTATAATACCAAGGTCAAAGGACTGAGCATTTTTAAGTCCCCATGATAGAAACTTGAGTATATGTGGATACCAAAATATATCAAGGGCATCTAGCAAGCGAATATCTCTTCACAAAGCCCATGTTTGTACAGATAAAAATATCTGTCCGGGAGAGCACCTGGAAAAGAGCTCAGGGGTCAGTTAGATCACATATCCTCCCTTGAGAAGTGTAAACAACCATAGAAGAAATTTGGATTCAGTGGTCTGTCCTTGAGGTTTCTCTGGTGATTTCTCCCAAAGCACTAGTGTTATGTGGCCCCTATGCCAAAAATAATGTATCAGGATGTAAGAAAGCTTGTCTCATGACAGTCATCAGGACAAACTCTTAGAGAAGAGGGGGAAAAACCCTATTGCAACTGGCAGCCCATGCAAGCAGTAAGGGATGTCTTAGAATAAGTGAGCAAAAGAGTGCCACAAGGCCCAGGGGCTGTCCATCTGGGACTAGTAGCTAAAAAAAAATCACAGACTTGGTTGAGGGTAATCAACAAATAGTAAAAAGAAACTTGTTTCAGCTGACTGAAATTTCTGCCAGTCTTCTGTGTCCATTAGCAGTATAAATAGTGCACAGACTGATAGGAGCCATCAAAAATATTCTCTCCCACTGGGAGGTTTAATAAGTATTGGGAGTAGTATTGGAATAACTATTAAGTAGATCCTAAAAATGGCTATAATGTTTATTGATTTAAGACTTTGAGATTCTATTGAGGAATAATCTGAGGCATTCATGATGTAAATTATATGGCTGTCTATGTATAGTTTTAAAACACAAAGTCACTGCTGTAAATCTAGATGCATTATTTGTATGTATATCTTTGAGGTGGATTTTAATACCTGTACTTAGGATTGTTTAGGTTTTGTGTATTCTTTTTTGGGATAAAACTACTGTTCACTTTTAAGTTTATTTTCTTTCTAGTTTGACTATAACCCACTGCCTGAATATAAAAAAAATGAAGGAGTCCCAGGTTTAAAATTCGAGGTTATCTTTGTAACACGATCTTTAACCACACAAAGTGATAGTATTTGGCCTCGTGGGGCTTTTTCGTTTGGATTTTGAGAATAAGCCTAGAAATATGATTTTTATCTTGTTTAGTCTTCTCTCAGGGATTATGTTCCCTGTGGAAAGCCAGGAGAAACTCCCAAATTTTGTAACCCAACTGGCATTTGGATGGTATGCAATGAGTAACACTTAGCCCACAGTGGAACTGAGAGAAATGTTGAACTGAGTGATGACCTGAATAAAGTACTTTGTACTGTAAACCTGTTGTAAAAACAGCCCTCACTCAGTCAGAGACTGTATCATGAAGAGAAGCACATGAATTAAGGTTGTGTTGGTAACTGCAGGTTTGCCAATCTCTCCTTTGGGGCCCTGAGTCTCAATGTACCTCTGCCTCATTATTCTTTATTCTGTGTTTCAATAAATGAATGTGTAGCTATAAATTCACCTATATTTCATATGGAAACCTACAGCAAGGCTAGTATAATGTATAATTATCATTACAATGAAATTGTTAGGGTTTTTTTCAGTATGTAAAAGGCTGTCACTCGAAAAATGAAGTAGAGTTCCCATAGCTGCCAGAGAAAATTCAGTTCCAGTGTGAACAAATGGGCTGTACTACGGTGTCACCCGATGCGGCCACACATGCTGGGTAGCTGATGAGAGGACTGGTGGAGAGCTCAGCTCTCTATTCTCATGTCTCAGCAAATCTGTACAAGGTAATCTTAGGCCTTTTGTGTTGTTTATATGACCTGCTTTTATCTTCAGCTACACCCAGTGGCCCTCACTAAAATCCATTATAACACTGCAGATCTGTCTGAGCACAGAATGTATGGGCTAAGAGACCTAATTAGACAGCTTAGATTGCATTCTCTTTGTTACTCAACAAAAATGACACTGATGGGAAACATATTTATCCTCAAAATAAGAATAATATAATTTTTTTTAATAAAATAATGGTAATTCTAAAAGACAGAAAAATATATGTTACAAATCTTGAACAAAATACCCTAACCTACCATAATGGGAGAAATTCGTCAGCATCTGTGTTTTGTGGCAGTTCTTATCCAGGAGGTGGAATGTTCTGTCGTAACTAGAACTTCAAAATCTCCCTCAAATGCTTCTATGCTTTTCTGTCTTACTGGTATTGTGAGGTGGCAAACAGCAGTGCTATTCACCTCTGCACAATAACAAACCTCCTACTGCAAACTTGTAGCAGTGTACTAACTTTCTAGAGTCTCAGGGTTTTTTCTCTTCTTTCCTCATTAGAGTTTAAATGATTTAGAGTCCTTGTGCACCCCTGGCCCTTTGCCCTGGCCAGGAGCAGGGGTATGACTGTCTCTGCCACCCTCACAGAAAAATCCAAATGGCAGCTCAGGCTGCCAGCAAAGGGAGGACATGGAGGAGAACATTACAGTTAGTATCACAAAGGCTATTTTCCCCCTTCTCATAGATATAACAGGTGAATGCTGTAAATGTGACTGGCTGACAGTAATGCTTGAGTTGATTAAATTTCATTTAGAAATAGTTTTACTCCATCTAGACCTACTTCAGTCTGCTTCATTTTCTCAATGGTATGGCTTGTAAAAATGTTTGCTAAGCTTTATTACATCTTTCTTCTCAGGACACACATCCTTTCAAACACAGAATCCTAGCCCTAATATTAGTTACAGACAATCAGGTGCTTGCATTTTACTGGAATTAGTTAGTGTTTAGGCAAAATTAAATTTCTTTCTGAGTTGATAAACCCTTTAAGCACTTTGTCTTTTAAAACACATAAGCAACATGGTAAACTTGTTGAGTCTTAATACTGCAAAGATCACACGGAATCTCTTGACAAATGGAACAGTAAGTAGCAGAAACAATATTGAATTGCAATAATCAGAAGCCAATTGAAGTGTGTGTCTGATTAGAGGACAATTGAATAATTGCACCTCTTAGCTTTACCAAGAAGGTGCCATCTGGAGTAGAAGTAGTGTTGTGCTGGCAGATGGTCTTCATAGGAAGAAACAACCTGCTTTTCATCAATAGCATGACTGCACTGCCAATTAGAGAAGAGTGAAGAAGGCATAAGTCAAGGAGGAATTTCCAAATCTAGGTTAAGTTTGAGTGATCCATTAAGATAATTTTAGGGTCAGAGTTTGAAATCATATTTGTTAATGCTGAAAATATAAGTACTTTTTAGTGACTTTGTAGCCTGAAAAGGACATAGGCCCTTAAAACAAGGTGCAAATGGAGTTTAGATGCCTAATTAAAGATTATGAGAACCCTTGACTCATATTGTCTTCTGCAGGCTGGAATGTCTCTAAATTCATGATTTCCAGATCCCATCCCATCCTCACATAACTTAAAAATTTAGAAATGTTGCCTGGAAAGGGACTGGGTGTCTCTCTGCTAGACAAATGCTAATAATCCCAAAACGCTACTAGTAAAGAGGATGCCTGCAGCAACTGGGCCTATTGATGGCAAAATTCAACCCTGTCTCAACTCCATTCCTTTTAGCTTCAAAAGGAAAACCCCAATCTCCATCTAAAACCCCAAGCCCAGGCAACGAAGCAAAAAATCACCATGGGAGAAAAAAGGGATGGATTTGCTTAGTAAATAGTTATATATGAGTAGATCTGCAAGTCTCCTCCTGAGTGAAGTTATTTTGGTGGATTGTCTTCCTGATGGCTTGTGAGTCTAATTGAGTTGTCTTTCCACCAGAACCTTTATCCAAACAGAAAATAGAGGACTTGGTCTGTTTGTTTGGTACTTCCAGAAATTTGGAGCACGAGGGCAAATGGCTGCTTCTACACGTGAGTGGTTTGTGCTGCATGATGTGGATTCACTGTCCTTGTGTAAGACAGTGTTCTGAGTTGCCCTTCTAATGCAGGTGATTGTCTCAAATCTTGAACAGAAATACATTATTGTCTCCATTAACTCTAGAAGGCAAGAAGTTGAAAACAAAGGTTTCAATACCTGATGAGCATGCCTCTCTCACTAGTTGGTAAACTTTTTGTTTGGGTTTTTTAAAACTTTATTATGTGGCATTCAGATCCCTCAAGATTTTAGAGAAAATAATGAAGAACTAGCTATCTTTCCAAGTAAAGCCCTCAAACACATTGTCCTTAAAATCTCAAAGGTGCAGACAAGAATATTCATTTAAGTTCTGAAAGACACTGGATTTTTCGAAGTGGAGATTTGTGGTCCTGATAAGATGATATTCTTCTCATATGTGTGTCTTATCTTTTTACAGGTCTTTAGGGGAAAGAAGAAAATAAAATAGCACTTTACCTCTCCAAAATTGTACTGGTAGTTATCTGATAATTTCCTTCTGACAAAGTTTCACTGGTATTATAATGTAGCTTTGTGCCAGTTGCTCTCATGGAGTTAACTCAAAGTAGCTCTTGTTTTACCTCTGACATTAGGAACCAGTCTCTACCTTCAAAAAGTAAAGCTTAATATCCCTTATGGATCTTTAATTTGTCTATGAGCTATAATATATATATGACTAGGGTCTGTATAGCCTGGAACATGAATTAGCCTCTTTTTCTCCATGTTCTTGACTGAACCTCAAAAGATGTTGCACAGGAAAGTAATCTCAGATGTTTTCTATCTTCCTGTTCTGAAAAGTGAGTGGCATTAATATAAGAGGTTGGGAAGTATTCTTGAATCTACAGCATGGATGGAAAGTTTTGCCTGATTGATTTGGTATATTTTTTTTGGTTTCTGATGTTTCAAGTGAGGTTACAAGGATGTTGTGGAGGAAAATACCTTTCCATCAGAAAGATGAATATCATGGGCTTTGTTTCCTTCCCTTTGTAAGAGAGGAAAAGCTATTCTTAAATGGGTGCATTTAACAGCATACATACATGTGCACTCACATAAGTTTTAATCAAAGAACAATCACAAGAATGCAAAACTGATCTCTGGAAGTATCCTGTGCTGTTTTGATCTGGCCGGTAATTTTCTGGGTATCTGACATCAGCCAGGCCACAGGCAGGATGGTGCCTGTGAAGGCAGCTGCTAAATGATATTTTGTTTCCTCCCACACTGTCCACCCTGTGTCGGCATTCTTTGTGAACTCAGACCCTGCTCTGATGACTGGGTTGTTCAATACATTTTAAATACTAGCTCCAAATCACAGTTAATTCCTCAGTTAAATTTGCCTGAGGAACCTCCTGCGGCCTTTGGAACTCTAGTCCTTTCTCCATTGCCATTTTTTTTTGCCCCAGTAACTTTCAGTTCTTTTGCACCTGAGTGTCTTATCTGATATATCTCTTCTCGTGCCTCCTGCTTTTTGCATTCTTGGTCTTTTCGTCCCTTTTCCCCTGGGCTATCCCCAGTCTGTATGCTGCACATCAATTTCAATTTTCTTTTTAATGGATTCTAATCCCATTTCTCAGTACTCTCATCTTCCCTCGCCTTTCTCTTGTCTTTTCTGTATCTGATTATAACAGTGGCTCTCTGAGATGCACGGAGATACAGGGCATGCGATTTAAAATTCCTACATCTGGCCTGTAGTGTTGCAGGAGACATCTTCCATGGACAACTTCTACCAAAACTGAAGAAACCTCAACTGAACAGGAGGAGACTTTATCAAACCTTTTCTTAGGAAATGTCAAGTCACTCTTCAAAATCTGGGAGACAATAAGAACATTTCTTAGACAAACACATCAAGTAGGGGGATAGTGAGTTAATTTCTAAAACATGGACAGAGAAGAGTTTACCTTGCTTTTTGAGGCAGGGAAATCATTATGATATTTCTGCAGATACTTAGGATGGAAAATTCCAGTTCAGTCTACAGAAGAGCTTCCAGAGTTATGAGCAACTAAAACATTAAAAACAGGATCTTAAAATAGGAACTGTTAAGCAATCTTACTAATAGCTGGTATTACCAGCCCCACCTATATAAAATATAAGTATTGCTGTTCTAATGGCTTAAATGCACTAAATACCACTAATATAATCTTAGTAACTGCTACCAGAAAGATGTGGCTGCTGTTTTTTTTGCTTTATTGATCTGCCAAAATTATAAAGTGGCAGTACTTTATGTAAGCTTTATTTAAAAGCATAAAAGGAGAGTGATGACAGAATAGTTTTATATACTGAGGTGGTAAATATAGCTAGAACTCTTTTTGTTCAGGGACAGAACAAGCCTCTGTAAATGCTATTTATTTGCAAGAATTAAAGAAAAGTTTGAGGGTTTGGATGGGATTTCGTTCTGGTTTTAGATGGTGTCCCTTAAAGAAGAAATCTATATTTTAAGCCCAGAAACATGAATAAAGCAGCTTAATGACTGACCCACAGTGAGTTTTGAACATATTCAGATTAGCCTATGGTGCAGGAAAAGCGGGCTGAGAAATAAGACTTCCTTTCAGTTTTTTTTGAGGTGTACAAGCAGGCACTTGAACATTTTCTAATTTTAATAATTTGCTATCCTCAGTCATTTTCTTTTTCTAACATTTTGTTAACAATGAGACTCAGACCACAGCATTAAAAAACTCAGACATAAGACTACAAGACAAACACATTTGTGAGTGCTAGATCAACCAGCTCTGTTGATCTTCTTGTATTGATGAATTTCTTTGTAATAAAATTAATATATTTATGAAAGGTATAGTTCCATACTCCTCTCCAAGTTCATCTTTATTTCGAAATTCCCCTCCCCATTTTGCACAGAAGATTTTTAGCTATTATACAAACATTGAAAAAAAATTGGGTCACCATTCAGCTGGAGCTCAACACTTTGTGCTATTTGTTGCTTTCATTATGCAGAGGGTGTTGTTCACGGCTTAACTCTTGTTTCGTAGTAGTTGTATTTTTGCTTTCCTTTATACTTTGAATGATGTGTATTCTCTAAGCTTTGTGATCTAAATAAGAGTTTAGACTGTGTAAGGAGAGAATTTGAGTGATGAGGAGTCTTGATAGAGGGCACAAAATGCATGGAGATATTGGGAAGCCCACTAAAAATGTCAATATGTTAAGCAACACCTTATGCCATCAGTACTTAGGTGTATGCCTATACTTTTTTTTATTCTTCTGCAGTGAAAAACGTGGTTTGGGGACTCATAAGTTATTGGAGAACAGAAGAAAAATAAGTGTGTTGAAGAATGCAGTGCTCACCTAATTTAATTGTGTGTGGAGGACACTGAAGCTCCATTTACACTTGCATCAGTTGTTGACAGTTGTGGCTGAGCTACCAGGCACAGAGCTGAGCTATGTCCTTTTCCATCCGCAGAAGAAACGTGCCAAGAAGATTTTCAGATATTGCCCATGAGTGTTAGGATCCTAGCCCATGCATAACAAGCCTGTAATGAGAGTATTAATGGCAGTGATTTAAAGCACTGCTGCCTTTTCCCCCATTCCAGTTATCTGTGCAGCTCCTGTTGACTCCAATAAACCTCCTTTAGTGTTCCTGCTAGCACATTAATGCACCTAAACAGAACAAAACTTTTGTTTTCAGAACAAAAACTGTACAATTCCTTGCGATTTAATCATGGGGTTTTTGTGTGACATCAGCCCCTGTTAGTGTCGTAAGCAGTTGTCTTGTGAATCATCTGTCCAAAATGGTATGTGCAGATTTAACTAAAACAGGGTTTTCAGACAATTAAAGAGTGGTGGGATAAGAAGAAAGATAATTTTGTGGATTTATTCCCAGTTTAAAGCTAGAAAATAGAGGGTGAGAATAAATGGTTAAGTTTTTTTCCTAAAAGAGAGATTAAATATGTGATCCCATTGAAAATTGTGTTGTGTGTTCAGTGTCTTCATACAGTCCATTTATAATATGAAAAGCAAAAACAGAAGTCTAATAGGAGAGTCTAACTCTAAAGTATTGCAGAAAATTCTCATAACTGATGATAAGCTGGAGAGAGATCAATTTTGGTGAATGCAAAGTAAGACCTTTGGAAAATAACATTTATGAATATATATAAATGATGGCCTCTAACCTGACATTGCAGGAAATATTTTAGTGTTGATGTGACTACTTCTCAGTAAAAATTAAGTCATTGTTCACAGCAGAAAAAAACAAACAAACACCAAAAAATTGAATACTAAGCATCATATTTAGTTATACAGATAAAGAAATATAGAAGGACCATTATGCAACAGAATAAATTGATGGTGCTTCCACATCTTGATAACTACAAACAATTCTGACATCCTTATCTGAAAAGGTTAAATAGAAATGAATAGAAAAAAACCCCAATATTGATAAAAAACTTGGATTGAAACCTGTGTAAGGAAAAACTAAATAAGCATTTCACCTTTGAAAAAAGATTATTGAAGAAGGAGAATGTCGTATAAAATTGTGAATATCCTAGAGAAGATGAGGCTTTGGGAATGAGGAAGGAAATGTTCAGGGGTTTTTTGACAGAAACAGAATGAAAGTATCCAGCAAAAACTTTAAAACTAATTTAAGTACTTGTTCTGTGACATAGAATGAAATTGGAATATCCATTTACGAGAAGTTGTGATAGCCAAGAGTGTTAGTGGGTTGAAAAAGAATTTGGAGAACTTCATGAAGGATACATGTATTAGTGGCTGCTAAAATTATGGGTTAGATGTGATCTTTGCATTCAATGTACTGAAGCACTAACTGATTATTTTTACAGTCCTTGAGCATCTGCTCCTAGCCAGTAGGAGCAATTAAATTCTGAGTTAGATGGACTTTAAGTCTGACATAGCTTGATCATGGTCATGAAGCTTATGGTCTTCCTCTGGGGATAAAAAATCTTGAGGGACAGAGCTCTTTGATGAAGACAGTTTGTAAAGACTTTGTGCATCACTTTAATTTCACTGTCCTTTGATAATTGGAGAGATAAAACATTATGCAAATCATTAGCTAATAAATAATTACTTACTATAATGAGAGAGTGAGAAATGAACCTATTTTGATGTTTCTGCTGCAGTTGATCTGTTCAATCAGTTTTTTATTCTAACAAGTGCAGATACACACTGTCCTGCACTTTGAAATTGTGGCCTTATAAAGTAATACGTCTTCATGGGAAGCATTCCCTGGTTTAGGTGCATGTGCTGTCTTTATCTGACAGTCAAGAATCCTCAGGAAGCTGCTTTGCTGTAACTTCTCATTTAGTCTGTAGTCTCATTTCTATCTGCAGTGAGGAGAAATAGATATTTACTTTTCTTGTGTTCATGTGCTGTAATGATAAACTGAATATTCCCCCCCAGAACACCCACTGTGTGATAGGTATTTGAAACTGCACCTAGCCATTGACCAGGTGCTGGAAAGGCTTCAGCAGCTGTAAATTTTGAGAGAAAGGAGCAGAAAAGTTTGCACTAAGGAGTCCCTTGTGATTTCAAAAAAAATATTTTCAGGCTTTATACTTCTATAATTTAGGATGTCTGGAACATCTTTCAGCATGTATAGAGATGGTATTACTGTAAATGTTACTGGTATGTTGGGCTTTTTTGCCCTCCTAGCAGCATTCTCCACTTGGAATTACTTTATTTAATGTGTGTTTTTCCTCTCTTTGCTTGGACTTTTTACTCAAATGGACAAAGTAACCTGGGCCTAATTAGACACTGAATTTTAACCTAGTAACTTACCTAAATACTTCTGAAAGCCACCAGTGTGAGCATTTCTGTAACAAAGTGTTAGTCAGGACACATTTGTGAAAAAAACTTTTTTAGGCTTGTGGGAAGAGATGTAAGGAGGGATTTAAACACCTAAGTTACATGGTGCAGCAAACTCCACAGTATGTGGGGAGAAGCAAAGTATGACCGTACAGCCTAGCCCAGGCAGGACTCCCCTTCTAAGCTTAGTTTAGGAGAGAGCACTGCCCTGTGTCTGAGCTGTTGCCATATTGCAGCTGCCAGGTTACATTATCTCAAGCACAGACCACAACAGCTGCTTTGCATCCAGTGCAGCAGATAGCAAGGATGGGGGATTTCAGATCACCTTCTCTCTGTGTGAGGCTATAGTGCACACCCAGAAATGAAGCCTGAAAATCTTCAGCATGGGAGACAGGGAGTACTTAGTGCTAGCCAGTACAAAGATCAGGGCCTCCTGGGAGTCCTGTACTGCTCTCCAGCAGAGGGTTACCTTGCCCAGGGTCAGTGTGAAGGATCCTACAAGTATGAAATTTATCTACATTTCTGGAAAGAGCCCCTTGCAACTTCTCACTCAGGATACAGGGTGGAAGTAGGAGCAGCAGAAGCTTCTGTCAGTTGTTAAAGACCCCAGACTGGGATGAACAACCCTAGTCTGTGCAGGAGTATGTGGCCAAAGTGAGCACAGCATTAAGGCTCTTGAGCAGTTCTTATGGTGCCAAAAGATAAGTCAAGCTTGTTTGGATGTTTAACCAAGTCTAAAAGGCTTAACTGGACAGCATGAAGGCAGCAAATCTGATGCATCTGAATGTCACATACAGCAGCTACTGGAACCTACCTTCGGTTTGCAGATAAATATGCTCTATGAAGCATTTCATAAGGTATGGACAGAAGTTTTCATGGATTCAGAAAATTCATTGCTGGATCTTTCTAAAACACTTTTCAGATAAAGAAGTGCCGATAACCTCAAGTATAACATTAGAAGACCTTAATTTCTAGGCATTTAGAAAATGAATTCTTTATGTAGAAAGATTAAAATGTGGTTAATTTAGTAGAAGAGAACCCCTTGGGATATCCATATTAAATGCATTAACCCCCTTAATGAAGATCTCTGTCTAAACTACTAAATGTAGCAACACTTCCATCTGGGAAGAACAGCACTCTGGCTCATATTGAAAAATTACTCTTCATATTTACACCGTCCTTTTAATTGCAAGATCTTAATTCACTTATACAACCCCCCCCTATGCACTAGGAGACTACAGTAAACTCCAGAGAGTATTGAAATAGCTGCTTTGTATAATCCCTATGGACTGGAGATGACTTCATTTTAGTTCAGGTTTCTACAGCTATTTGTCTATGACTTGACTGTCGAGGCCATGGTGCCTCACAGTTAGCATAAGTCACTGCTGTTACATCTGCTGAACTTGCAGTTCAAGAGGACAAGATTCAGAGACGTTCAGATCTGTGTAACTTGAGGATTGGACAAGGTTTAAGATCCTAAATTACAGGGGGCTCTGTAACTGAACCCCAAGCACAGCCTTCCACTCTCACTAGAGGTTGCATGTATGTGCATACTGACTTAGAAAGGAGAGTGAGAGCATCTGGGCCCTTTTGTAAAAGGTATGAAACAGATACTTCTAAGTTCCAGAAGCATCAGCCAAATTCCCTGTTTATACCTGTGCCAATTGGTGGCCTTAGCAATAAGCATGGGAGAGTGGAAGAGAATTTGCTTTTACCTTTGTCATAGCCCAGTGGTCAGAGAATGTACTGAGAAAACAGAAAGCCTGCTTTAATTTTCCCTGAACTCTGGGCAATAAAAATGGAGGAATTTGCAAGTGGAAAAACGGTCAAAGAGCAGTGAGGAGGAGAGAGAGAGAGAGATATAAAGTGAACAAACACATGGCCTTCTACCCTATTGCTTAAAGTATTTCACAGACAGAAAACACCCTCTTCCAAAATCTTCTGTGTTTTAGCTGATGGCTTACTGCAAAATACATGTAAAATTAAATATTTCCCAAGGATTACGATTGTTCCTTGAATCAGTTACAAGCACTTGTCAATGCAGGGTGCAGCCAGTCTCAATGGCAGGACAACAGGAAACTGCTGCCTTGGAACCCAGATCTCTAGGATTCGTTGCAATGGAAACTGAACCTAAAGAAAATCCATGTAATTTATGTATTTCAGGTTCAAAGTTAGGTATTGGAAGATCTTTGAAGAAAGATGAAAAGTAAATTGTGCTCTGTAAATCACAAGAGATCTGTAGACTTCTGCAAAAGTTGGTAGCAGAATTTTTGGTGTCTTTAACAATTCTGGGTTCAGATTTTGAAGTGTTAAAGAATTTAGAATAAACTGCAAAAATGAGCATGCATTAACTGGTTTACAGCAGTGGATTCAATGGATTTACAGCCTATGCTGTATGTGTCTTCTGATGTGTTTAGAAAGGTTTTGTTGCAGACAGATAAATACAGCCCTACTCCAGCCCCATGCAGGCTGGAAAGGGATCCATTGCTCCTGTGTACTGTAACCATTGATTTGCACCAAGAAGTCCACAAGAATCTCTCACATCAATGAGGTGGTTTCCAAGCTGAGCTGTGGCAGCTCCATTTTGAGGGGTCACATTACCATGGAAATGTCTCTTGTTGTGACATATCTCATGTAGTTGTGTGGTTTTGTTTGTTTTGTCCTTGAAAGGTGTGTGCCAATGATTTTGAATGTGAAAATGAGGTATTTCATGTTTATGTGAAAATGCACGAAGGTCTAAGGACTCCCTGGGTCAGGTTGCCAAGGCTTTTCATTTGACACTGAGTTGACACATTTCTATGCTTTTTTCATCAGTGCAACAAATTCTGAGTGCTGAAGAACACTTTCCTAATGATCCTTGGGCTTTCCTGTACCAACACACAAACAGTCACTATCACTGTGATCTGAATAATACTGGAAAATAGCTTTGGGGGTCTAAGCTTGACTTGCAATAGGTAAAAGGAAACATAATTACAACTCTTGCTCTACATAGCCTGCGTCTCCAAACAATTAACTTCTTTAGAATATTTGTTTGTCAATTCCTTGATGCTCCAGCATTTATTGGGTCATCTATTGGATGAGGACTTCTGTTCCCACTTGCAGGTCTATTATGTATATATATTTTGAAAAATTAAAATAAAATTAATTGCACTTATTATAAGACCAAGTGGGAAACATTTGCATTCTTTCTTAGGTGGTAGAATTGTGCATTCAGGAAAAAAACAACTTCTTGTGAAATCAAAAGCATCATCAGTAAGGGCATAATAAGCATGTAAAAGTGAAAATAACCAGCTGGTAATTTGCTTCAGTGAATCTGTAGAAATAGGGTGGAAAAAGATCTAACTTTAGAGATTAGAATACAGAAGTCTTGAATTAGTTTTTTCTCCTCAAGGCAATGTACAGACCTTGAACTGCTGCCTGCAGTAACTTAAGGCTTCCATCTATACATCTCTCAGACTGGTCTGCTGCCTTTTGTGATGAAATTCTGCTTTCAGTATCTTTCTACTCCTATCAGGCTTGTGTAAAGAATAAATAATTTTCTGTGAAAAGTGCGACTGATTCTGGCCTAAAGTATGACACTTCTGTTTTGCACACAGCAAATAGCATAAATTATGTGCAACATTTATTGGTGATTATTGTAAATTACCGCAGCTAAGGACTGCAGATCCCATTACAAATGAAGTTTTGGAAATAGTGGGCGATCATGCAATGTATTTTAAATTTATAGCATGGCTGCTCTGTTCAATAAGGTACAGATTATGAATAATAAACTAATAATGGGATTATAACATTTAGTTAAAGGGTTCTTTTTCTAATTATCTGCAACTTATCATCCAAGAAGTCTATGATAGCTCATCTGAGCGTGACAGCAACATTTCTGCTGCTCAGCACAGGAAAAAAAAGCTGACCCTCCCCCTTCATTTTAATGTGTTATGACTTAAGTGTTCCTGTCTCTTTTCCACTGACTGAAGGACAAAAAAAATTCTTGAGATTTATAGACCTGGTTTTACCTCTGGTATGAAAATAGCTCTTGAAGATACTGTACCTGAAAATAGGCTGAAATAGACTGTCCCTATTGTTTAGTTCAACTCCTCAACCAAGGCGAAGGGAAATGAGATCTGCATTATGTTCCCAGTTCTTCTGCTGACTCTATTTCTGTCTGACTCTTACTCTGTCTCTATGCATCTACAAAATGGCACACTACAAGCTGAAAGAAACACAGAGCAATTTAAATTATGATTTTGAGAAACACTGATATTCAGTACTTCTGTTTAGTTCATCATGTCGAGTGACCATCTCTGGGGATAAAGGGGAAAAAAATGGTGAGGAGTAGAGATGGAAAAAGGATGGTGGTAATCCTATCTCCAGGGACATGTTTTGGAGGTCTCAAAGAATACCAAGGGGTGAAGATAAACAGCTGATAAAAATCATTTGTTAAAATAAACTTGCAGAAATACCAAAGAGAGGATGAGAAAGGAAAGTTGAGTGTCAGGAATAATTTTTGTCACTGCATGTCATGGTCTTAGATGTTTGACATGGGCCAATTTCTAACCTCCTGGTTGCGAGTGGGAGATCCCAACTATTTTCCCAAGCTTTTTCTTAGGAAAAAGACTGAGTGATAGTTACTAGGTTCAAAAGGTGGGATTCTTTTTTGAGAAGGGTTAGGGTCAGGGTTCTGGGAAGGTTTTTTTATTCTGACCATTGGTTTAGCTGGAATTTTTTGTGTAATTTTAAATGATCTGTATATTTTTCCTAGACCTTTGGAGAGACACATTTTAAAATCTAAAGAAATAAATAGAATAAATAATAGAATATATGTTAAATTCTTCAGCTGGAGGCTTTTTTAGAGAAACCACTTAAACTATTTTGGTCTGGAAACAGTGATTAAAGGTTAAACTCTGTTGTAGTATTACTTTTGCGTTTGGCTGGATATTTTCATGATACTAATTCTCTTGGTGTCTGCCATGGCTGTCTTGTGCCTATGCAGCTTGTGACTGAAATTTTGGGTCGTTTGTTGATTTCTTATGAGCATTCCTATTGTTATGCCACTCCTGGCTATTTGCCAAGAGTTATTTGTCCACTTTGAAACATGCCATTGATCCACTCCTTTGTGTTTCAGTGTGTCCCCTGTGTCACCTCTTTGATGTGGGTGCATCCATCAGTTTCGTGTCATGTGGAACTCATGACGTTGCTTCCTCATGGATAAGATTTTCCATGCTAGACTCCTGACTATGACATCTAGGTATTCAGATACTGAAGCTATATTCACAGCATCAGGACTCAAATAGAACAAAGTAAACCTGGTTTTGGTGACAGTTACAAATGATGAATTTGTATGAATTTGTATCTTTGATGTATTTTCCCCACAACTTCTTGGTCTTTCAGGTGCTGTTAGTAGTACTTTTTTCCCAGTAAAACACAAATTTTTATCTGATATGAGTTCTACCCAATTAACTTGTGATTATTTTTTTGCTATGCTTCAGAGCTGCTGCAAATGCAGGCAGACATCATGCTGAGAGTCACAAAACAAGATTTTAACCAGAACTCTGAGTAAGAGCATCCTTAATTGTGTGTCTAAGGTACCCTTGCTTCAGATATCATGACATTGTGATCTTGTCCCTGAGAAAGTCATTTGGGTGAACAGTTTTAAGGGTTGTGTGTGGAGACCTTGGGACAGATCTGAATTGTTTGTGGCTGAGATGGGGCATTGAAGTGCTCCTCGTTGCTGTCCAGGCTGCATGCAGCTATCTTTAAACCTGTTACTGATGGAGAGATGCAAACCCTGCATAATCTTTTCCTGAATAAGCTGGCTCAGGAAGCTTTTTATGGGCTATTGTGGGTTTTGCTTTTGTGTGTGTGTGTTTGGTGTCTTTTTTTAAAGACTAATGCATCTTTGTCTAAATCCATCACATTAAGATGTTTCAAGGGCAAATAACTCTATGCGCTTTCCTTCTATTTCTCTCATCACTTTTGACAAGTCAGAGTAATGCTTGTCACCTGAGTACTCTATTCTTCTCTTCTCTAAAAATTGCCTTGTTATCTAGAGGATCAGCAAGGACAAGTATGGCAACATTTGAGAGGGGTAAAAGGTAGGAAGTAGTGTATCATCAGTTAACTAAGTAAAATCCACAAAAAATCACATATGTGCCTCTTACAAAATTTTGCTGAAATAAAGGTCATTTTTTTTAAATGTGGAGCTGGGATTCTTTTGTTTGTTTTGATTTTTTGGTTGTTTTTTTTATTGGTTGGTTGGGGTTTTTTTGTTTTTGGTTTTTTTACACCTGTAATTTACTGGCACAGCTGATGTCATTTAGGCTCTGATTCAGCAAAGCACTTAACCATGTTACTTTGTCCTGTTGACTTTAATGGGAAGTAATTACATGTTCCAACAAAGCACATACAGAATCAAGGTTTTAGACCACATAATGAGAACTTGATTGGGAAGGAGGAGGAACTGAATAAATGCTGTGCTCAAAATCAAGCCCATACTCTCCAAAAATATACTGTATGAACTCATTTGTGGCAGGCCCTGTGTTGTGGCATACATTGATCTCATTGCTATACAAAAATAAAAAAAAATAATTCTAATCACTGTATCCATGCTATTGCCCATGAAGTCCACATTTGGATTGTCAGATTGTAGCTCTGCACAGTGATTTAACTCCAAATGATACTCCTTCTTTCTTCCTTTAGCATTTTTCCTCCTTTTTCAGTGTTCCATCTCTTGGCTTTATTTTTCGTTTTCAAATGAGGACAGTATTCTTATCTCCTACTTGAATGTACTGCCATTTTGATTATGTTTGTCAGTGCTACTTTTGATGTGAGCTGTATTAAAATAGCAATTTGAAGTAACACTGGCACCAGACAGTCACTGCTCATTAATATCATCCCCAGAAAACCCTTACAACAGATCTACTACCTACTTTATAGTCCTGGAATAATAGTCTGGTACAGACTGTCCACACAGTGCCACTGTGGCTTCCATTCACTCCTGTTACGTTACACTGAGTCTGATTTCATCTCCTGGAGAGGGCTTTATTACTGAGCATGGAGCAAATCCTGCTCACTTTGTATCCCTGTTGACATTAATGATCCTTCTCACATAACAGATTTGGCTCAAGGGATGTAAGGGTAACAGTACTGTTTTTCTCTAAATCCTAGTGGAAAGATGATGTTTGAGATACTATGGCAGAATTTGTACAGGTGATTTTTTTGGTGGTGCAAGAGCTTGGGTTTGGTTTGGTTTGGTTTTGGTTTTTTTTGGTTTGATGGGTTTTTTGGAGGGAGGGTGAGATGTTTTTGTTTTGGTTTTTTTAGATGCAACTAAATCTGCTGCTATTAAATCAAAAAGGGAAAAGTATTTCTTTGGTGTGTGTCTGTCTGTGTAGATGGTGCAGCATACCGTGAGCTGGTAGCCAAGCTGACCCTTCTACTGTGAATTTAAACAGGCTGTTTGGTCCAATGAGATTACTAGAGTCTTGAAATGTAGCCAAAGTTCAGTGGAAGAATTTAGTCCAATCCCCATCTACCCATTTACTAGGGTGGACCTGAGTAGCCAGATAAGTAGGGCTACTGCGTGTATTTATGGAACTTTGGAATTATAAAATATTGCTGAGGGAGACATTCCTAATCAGTGATGTCTGTTAGACCACCCTGTTGAGATAGGCTTGTTGGAAGGCTGTGTCTATAGAGAAAACCAGATCACATCCCACTCCTGTTGTCCCAGCCCTTTAGCACAGAAATAATTTGTGTCACCCAGAGAGGGTAGACATGCCTGTCAAGGCTGGCCCTGTCCCTGCTGTCCCTCGTGGGGAGCTGTGGGAGGTGTTGGAAGCTGTCACCTGTCCCTGCCAGGTGTGTGAGCTCAGAGAGAGCGTGGCCCAGTAAAGAGCTCTGGGTGTGGCACCTCCAGCACTGCTGGCTGCTCCCAGGGTGAGGGCCAGAGTCTGGATGATTCTTTGCTTCTCTGGTCAATCTACAGCTCTTCTAACACCCTCATGCCCTA
>VYXF01000461.1:1059404-1101692 GCA_013397295.1 Polioptila caerulea
TTCTTCCCTTCAATTTCTTTTTGGGGTTTTCCGGTTTTTTTTTTTTTTTTTTTTTTTTTTTTTTTTTTTGTTCATAGAGGGAGGGGAAGAGTTATGGGGGTATGACAGCCACCAGCAATCCTTTTCTGTTAGTGCAGCAAGGACATCTTCATCTCCCTGTGACCAGGATGGGCACAGTGCTGCAGTAATTATTCTCAGTGGAAAAGTCCTGGCTTGATTTTGCAAGGTATACCATGCTCACCTGTGGAGTGCTGGGGGCACTGGAGTGGAGCTTCATTTTCCTTGAAAATTATAAGGGAATAAAGTTATAAATGTAGGATTCATTGATTTAATTGGTGGACTGGGAAAAAAAGTCCCCAATCCTCTGCTTTTGTTTTTAGCAGGGTGTTTGCTTGGTTTTTTTAAAGATAAAACCTTGGGAGAAAGAAATAACTAGCTTGAAAAGTTTTTAGGAAATCTGGGGCTTGGCTGCCTTCCTTACAAGCCTCCAGGACTGAGCTATGTCCTGCTTTGTTCAGCTGGGCTGGAATTTGTTGGAGGCTGTGGGTAACTTTGTGCAACTGCGGGTATTTTTCAACAGAGATTTAAGACAGATAAATAAATCTCAGTGACATTGAAAGAATGACTCTATCAGTGTATTCAGACAATCACGCAGGGCCATCTGTGCTGGGCTTTACATCCTTAGGCAACGTGAGCATGATGGGGGAGCACAGGGACTGGGCACAGGGTGTCTGTGCCCTTGTGCAGTTATGAGCTCTGTCTTTTTATGCTCTCTTCAACCTGAAGTTACTGGGTTCTTGTAGCACTTCCAAAAAGACAGTGAACAAGCAAGTCTGCAAGTTATTTTACTTCATTCCACCAGAAAACATTTTGTTCAATGAAGGGTGCTGTGCTCAGCTTCTGTGTGATGCTCAGGATAGTGCAGACACTGCTGGTTTGCTAAATAGGCACTGGCTTGTGTTTCTTCATTTCTTCCCTGGCACTTATGGCTCTGCATAGGTAAACATTCATGAGGGCTTGCTATAGATGTAAGCTACTTGAAACAAGGATGGTGGTTCTTGATCATATTTTCAAAGCTCTTAAACTCATTACATCTTAGATATTGTGACATGTGAAAATAAAGGACTGACATGTTAGCAAGTGTGTGTGAAGCATCATTCTGATTTCATCAGTCCAGTTTACAATGTTATTGTTTGGGATTTTTTTATAATTGGTGCAAAGCTTGAGTCTTTATCTTGATGGATGTTTGCTGTGGTGTGTGAGAGTTTTGGGTTTCCCCCTTCTGTCAGACACTATTGCCTTGCTGCTGCAATAGATCAGAATGAGAGAACAGGCAGCTGGTGCCCTTCCCTGACTGCTCTGGCTGACATTCCTGAAAGTTGAATTAGGGACAGTGTTATTTACTCTATCTTTTGCTACACTGAGAGAATAAATTCCAGAGTCTCTACCATGTGTGTTGTCTTCACACACTGGAAAAAAGAGGCTATGTACTTCTGAGACAGATTCTTTACCATTGATGGGAAATTAATGATAACAAGTAAACTATTGCTTGTTTACTTTAACTAAAGTGATCAAAGCCTGAATGTTGTTTGGTCACATATTTCTAGTCTGCTGTGAGCCTCTGAATAAGCAAGTAATTTCTTTTTCCTTCTGGAGATCATTTTACAAGGGGAAAATTGTATCGCGTTCCACTGCAAAGTACTCTGCTACCTATTGATAAAAAGTACTATTTCAGAATTCCTTTTTTTTTATTACAGTTCTGTATTTGTAGAACCAATTAAGCTCTCTGATTTGAGGAGAAAATGAAAAACAAACTCTATCCTTGTACACTACTATTTCCCCAGCAATTTAGAATCAAAGTCTTTTAATGCCAAATGGTAAAATCTGGCTCTTGCTGTGTTTTAGTCCTGACATGCAAACTTCCCACTTATGAAGTTTTGTGTAACTGCTGAGCATGACAAGGTCTGATGTTTTTTAAAATGTTCATATGAGAGCTGAGGCTGCTGCAGTGCCCATCAGTGGGAGCAGAATCACATCTACTAACAAGGCAAAAAACAAACCTCAGTTTAATGAGTTGCAAAAAGGCCTGGTCTCTTCACCCTCTGAAGTAGTCTATTTTAGAATGGCTGTTGGCATTGTCAGGAGGGTACAGCACAGGAGACTTATATGGTTAAATTTTATAGTAGTCTAATAATGAAAAAAGCATGTGTAAGGCCTCTTGGCAAACAGTCCATAGTCGTGGCAGTATTCCTACAAATAAAGCTGCAAAAGTGGAGAGAGAGAGATAATTAATGGGGACCTGCTTTATTTGCCAGGAGAGATTATTCTTATGCAGGGAGCAAAGGGTATGTGCCTGAGAAAAATGTAGAGAAAGTAGACTTGTTTTGTGCTGCCTTAAAATGCAGTTTAATGAAAATGAGAAAATAATGGGAGGAAACTCAGTTGTGTAGTCTCTGGCCAGCTGCCCAAATATGAGTGGAGATGCATTGGCCCTGGGCTGTGCTTCCAGCACAACTCACAGAAAGCTCGTTGTTCTTGCACACATTTGCTCTATTTTCAGACACGTGCTATTTGAAACCACGTTTTCTCTTTTGCTCTTTGCTCCTTCTTGCTCTCAGTTGGTGGTGAATTTCCACCTCAGAATGTTATTTCTTGAAATGTTTTCTCTTTGCAGAGCTATATCTGTTGTTTTCCATTCTCCCTGGGGTGACAGTAGGAGTCTGATGAAGCTTGAAGGTACCTGGAGTTATCTCCGATTTCCTGTTCCTCAGGCAAAACTTGGCAGGGCTTGCCTGAGCTGCAGAGATCCAGCTCTCAGCTGCATCTCAAGCAACCAAATAATTCCAAGCCCCATTTTATTTACCCATAGCTTGAAAATATTTGCTTCCTTGATCTGGTATATTAAGCTCAGGTTGTCTTTGTGACCTCCCCTTCTATTTCTTCCCTTTTTCATTTGTCCGTCCTGGACATTTGCACAAAGGGGAAGGGACAGTTTAAACAGATATTGTAGATTAGCTCTCTGAGCCCTCTTTCCCCCATGCTATGGGTAGTCATTATCCAAGAGTTTGCTCTGAGAATATGTTCTTATTTTTCACACTGCTTTCTGGAAAGCTATTTCAGGTCATGCTTGGCTTTTCCTCTTTCAAAATTTGATCTACCTCTGTCTTTTCCAAAGAATGTGACTGCTGTCTGGAATCAAATTTATGTTATTAATAAGCACATTTCAGGGCATGAATGTTGGAAATAGCCAATCTGTTTGGCTTTCCCTGCTCCATGGTTAACTGTACTTTAATATCAAGGTTTTCAAGAGATTTATTACTGAGACTTTGAATTCACTCTATGTCTCCTTTGCATGTATTGTTCAAGACAAAAGCTATTCATCTTTTGCTTTAGCAATAGAGAAATACTTCCTAATGTTATTACCTGAATAACGGTGCTGCATTAATAGTTATTGTTTCAAGGAGAAATAGCTGTGAAAATATTATGAAGTACCATTGATAAAAGTAATAAATAAAATTTTGCCTGGCATTTCACTTGTTGGGCTTCTAGTCAAATTTCTCAAATTTTTAAAAATGTTCAAAAAGAAAAGATGCAGAATTTTGATGCAAATAATAATAAAAGAAAAAGAAATAAAGCTGATGGAAACTATAGGAAATAATTGTGTCAAAAATATCCTGTTAGACATTTTTTTAGTTTTGTGGGGTGAACTGTGCTGATGCTGAAGAGGTGAGGTCTTCAAATGGTAGGGCTGCAGAAGACACATCTATGATAGCTCATACTTCTTACTCCATCCCCACATGAAACTTCCATGACATGTGAAGTGTTAAATATGAGCTAAAGTAGTCTTAAATAATACATATATCCCTATTTTGCACCATAAAATCCAGGATGTGGAAGACCTATTCAGTCACCTTAGCAATCAAACTACCATCATAGGGTTGTTTCCTTGAGATTTGGTCTCAGGAAGTTATCTGCCCCCGTTTCCTAGGGAATGTGATTTCACTCCCAATTACTGAGGCAGCATGATTCTACTTAATGTGGATGAACAGTAGTAAAAATCTGATTTTATTGAGTATATGCTTGTATGTGTAGGGATTTTCTAGTTTAGTTTCTTTTGACTCAGAATGTTCCTATGCCTGTGATTCACTTTGCAAATGAAGCTCACCTGGGTTTTATGTACATTTTTTATTTAAGACGATTTATATGATTTATATTAAGAACACAACTTGACCCAAAAGTGGTTTTATCAAGATATCTGGGACTTTGAATTTAAAAACAGTTACAGCAGACTTCAGCTTAACTGTGGAGCCATTCTCACTTTATTCTATTTCTGTACACGTTAACAGAGATGTGGAAAGGTTGTTTGGTATTGCCACTGTTTTGTTTAGGTTTTTTTCATGGTTTTCTGCATTGTGCCATATCGACCTGCTGTTCAAAATTGTCAACTGAAGTTTTGGTCTGATATAGTTATGCCAAGGTGCAATCTGCACAAGACCAAATTTTCTTTTTATATCCTCTATCTGGGTCATTACATTTACTTGTTCTAGATGTTCCTAGGAGCACTTACAGTTTACCATACTTTTTCTTTTTGTTTATGTATTCAAAACTATTGAAAACTAATATATGGTCTAGAGAGGACTGGGTCACATGCCTGTCAGAAGGCATTCAGTCTGAATGTCACACTTAATCATAAAATTTAATTATAATAGTTGCCTAACCTAAAAGTAAAACAAAACTTCCAAATATTTGCAGTCTATATAAGCACTAAGGTAACAAAGGACACAAATGCTTCAATGAATAGATGCAAATTGAATGAGAACATTTACTTCTGACTTGTTTTATATTTGTTTAATTAAAAGTCCAAAGGAACTTCAAAATCTCTGAGGCTGTAAGTGGCCCTCTTGCTGATTCTGTTGTCAAAATCACTAGGAACTTTTCAGGCCAACTGCTGAATAATCTGATGTAGAGATTAAAGTACACTATCCCAAAAGCTTCTTTTTTGGTTTTATTTTTGAAGGTTCTGTGTCTTTACTTGACTGTGGCAACAGCTCTGTGTTTTGTCATAGCAATGAAATATTACTGAACTGAGTGCTACACTTAATGGCATTCTCAGCAGAGATTCTGTAAGAAACATCTTAGGTGAGTTGCATGAATTCCAATTAATTTGCTTTCTGCTTGTGCACACACCAGTGAAAAAATAGACCCCATTTCCTATGCTTTGATATTTGATAGTCATTGTACTGGACACTTCAGAGAGCTGATTTAATAAGCCATGTAAAGCAGCCGCATCATAGCACATGAGTCATTTGGATTCCTACTGTACATAAGCTTGCTATCTTAGGGAAATGCTAGACATATGTTTGGCAAACGTCATTAATTTTTTGAAATATTTGAATGACAAAGTGAATAATGAATTGTCTCTTTCTGAGTTAGCGTTTACTGTTCTTTGGTATGTTCCCCCAATTTGGCTTGTGTGCTTTGTGGGATGTCTTTGTTCTTGGTCATATGCTAACATTGCCATAGCTACTATTATTATTATTTCAACTGCAGGCCGCAGCTGAGATCATCAGCGTACTTGGCGCTCTGCTCGTGACAGCAAATGTCAGCAAGTCTTTAGTTCATTGAAGGCAGAAGTTACACTCGCAAAGATGAGAGGAAATAGTGTATGTTTCACTGGTAGAGCTGAAACTGAAACAAAGAGCATAAAATGATGTAGAAAGGCCGTATTTTCTGGGTCCTCTCAAGGAAGAGGAGCCTTCATATTAATCTTTTATTTATCAGGTGTTTTAAATAGATGACATAGATCCTTAGTCCTTGCATTCTCAAGGATTTATAAGTGAGAGTTTTCGCAAAAAGAAAACAAAACAATCTAATACTGGTGGGACACACATCTTTGTGGCTCAATGTTCCTTGGTTTTTAGTCAAAATTATGAAATGAAGAGCAAGATTAAAGTGTAAAAGGAAAAAAAAATACATCAAACATCATCTTGGTTTTAAATTTAGCTGTTTACAGGAAGAAGAATTCAGTTGCAGCTCCAAGGTGTTCCTACATTCAGTGTTGCACAGAAAAAAGACACTGGTTTTAAAAAAGGTCTAATTTAACCCTATCTTTACTGTTATCTGCTTTTTAGGTACAGTCCCATGACTTGTGATATGTTTTTCCTCTGGCACTTCTCTATGATTGTTTTGTTTTTGTGTGTGTGTGTTCATGCTGTGTGTAGTTTTCCAGCAAGCAGTCAGACAAAGTCATTTGTAATTGTGAAAGATAAAAGATGCCACAGCAGTTTACTCAGGACCTAAGGCAGACAATGATAAATATTTGCAGAAGAACATACAAAGAAATGGGTAAAAAAAAAATCTGAAGTTCAGACTGCAAAATTCAGAACTCAAAGGCCCTTCCATATCATGAAAGAAAATGCAAAAATAAATAAATTAATGAGGCCAAGCAGAAAGTACAAACTCTGCAGATTGAGCAGGATACTAAGTGCAAGTCAGCTGAACCAGAATTATAGTGGAATCAGTGGATGTCAGGAGAGGGAAGACACGTTTTCTTAAGTACCAGGTACTTGAAAGAGTGATAAGATTTTAAGGGTGAAAGTGAGTGCTTCCAGGCCATGTACTCATCACACACATTGGCTGAAATAAGACAATTAAAAAAAAGGTGTTTGTACATCTATATATAACATTATCTCAACAACCTTTTTCTGGACAATAAGCAGAGAATGAAATTGGCCAGTTGGTTCTGATAAGTATTTTAAAGCTCAAAAATGGAAGACAATAATTTTTATTTCCCTATTCTAGAAATAAAACTTTTTCCCTCAGTGGGTGGAAGAAGAGAGATGTTACCTTTTATGCCGGTGAATAATGGCAGAAAAGGCTTAAACAAGGTGCTAGATATCTTCAGATACACTGACTTTTAAATTTGCTTTAGTATATTTCGTTTCCTGTGAAAACTTAGTCTTAGGAGAGTGGCAGTGTCAGTTTGATATGCTACTGTGCAAAACACTTTCAGTATAACACGAAAACAGGAGGTTACTAAAGGTTTTCCAAGCTGTAGCAATAAATTGTAACAACTAAGAGAGGAGTGATTTAAGAACAAACTCACAGGAAGAGTTTCCTTTAATAGTGGAATGATAAGAGATAATACAAGAGCAATTGTTACTTGGACGTGTTTTGTTATTAGGAGACTTTTTGAGGAATTTTTCTGTGGCATTTCTATTTGATCACAATCCTGATTTTGCCCCTTTTTTGAAGGGAATATGAATAAAGAATAAGAGAAGTCATTCTTCTCGCCCTCTGAATCCCTGATTCCTGCTCCTGTTGAGACTTAATTTGTACAGGACAAAACTCTCTTGACTTAGCTACTTGAAAGGATGTCTTCAAATCAGTTCATGCTCTCTCAATTACCTAATAGGTACAGTCTGTAGAAGAATCAAACTTTGTGAAATAGTTATTTCTTTCATAACTACATGAGAAGAAGATAGAAAGAGAAAATATTTTTCGTGACAGGTGTTTATGGAGGCACTTCAGTATTTGCATCTCTCCAGATTAAATAGAGAGGGGAAGGCAAATTTTATTAAAATAATAGGAGTAGGAACCTGTGTTCAGATGGAATCAATTCTACATGTTCAGTGGTCTAAGTTTCCAGGCTTGATGCAGCAGAATGGATTAACCCAACCAAGATGCAGGGTTTCCCTCCATGTGGACTACACAGCCCCACTCAGATCATCTTTGATCAGCTGTTTGCAAGAATGGCTCCTCTCGACAGATGCAGGTGTGTTCACCCAGGGTTCTCTGGAGCTCTGAGCCCTCCTCCAGCCTGGATAGCACTGCAGGGCTCCAGCTGGCTCTGCCACTGCTCTCTGAGGTTTGGAGAATACAGCTTTTAAAAACTTACCGATTTTCAAGAGTAGTTAACTCCATCAGTTACATGAGTGGGTAAAGTCACCAGTTTCTCTAGAGACCATTTGCACCAACTCTTCCAGTGTATGTAAAAGAGGTTCCCGGGATGTAGTGCCCTGTCTCAAACAAGATAACTCTGAAGCTACAAGCCTAAAGGCTGTGTTAGCAGAGATAATGGTTTTGGAGACTTGTGCTTGATGGCACAGAGGAGGTGCTCTGCTTCTTACAAACTAACGTGCTAAAACAGAACTTGTGTTATCCTTAGCACACAGGCATAGAGTCATAGAATAATTTGGAAAGGGACTTTTAAAGGTCCATTACTCTGTGTACATATATCCTTCTTCCTAATGACAAAAAAAAAAATTTCAAAAGAATATCAGTTTACTTAAATATATTCAGTTAATATTTTTCCACACACTTGTGCTTAATTTTGTTATTATAAGTTACTGCAGTTCTAATGATTTATTGATTATCGTTGGGTTTGTTGGTTTTTTGTTTTGTTTTGTGGGGCTTTTGGGGGTTTTGTTTTGTTGGGGTTTTTTGAGGGTTATTTTTGTTGATACCCTCTATGCCCCCAGATATGCCATAGGAAAATTAGTGTGGCTTAAGTGCACCTATTTTGTAAATCAGGTTGATCAAATGCATAAATACGAAGTGGAGAAAGCAGACACTTTAAAGACAGTTTATTTTAGGGAACTTGACATTTTCATTATGGAGGAGGTGGTGTATCCTGAAACAGTTACAGAATTAAACACGAGGGGAAATCTAGAGTAATTTTTTCAGTGCAATTATATTCAGTATAAGTAGTGAGGATGTGTTTCTCTTTTAAAGGCTCTGTAATTCTCAAAAGATTTATGAATTCAAAAGCAGTCACTCTGAAGACAAAAGCAGGTAAAATACAAGGGTATCAGAAGGACAATTGAAATTTTTTTTCCACTTCCAAGGCAACATTTTCAACCAACGCCAGAAAATGTTTTCCTAAAATCAATTAGCTAGACACCTAAATCTAAGCCCATCGCTGTGGCCAAAAGAACAAAACCCGGCACCACGCACGAGATGTAAGCAGCCCTTGCACAAAATACAGGATATTTGATGCCATCTACTGGCACTGGGAAAGACGGCAGCAGCTTTGGGAATGCCAGAACCTGTTCTGTCCAGGGTACCTCGTGTTCTTCACCCTCCGACCCATCACTGACGGGCAGGAGGAACTCTGACTATAGCAGCGCTATTTGGGAAACGTCACAGTTTAATTTCCTAAATGCTCTGATTGAATATACATGGGTTTTTCGGTGTTTTCACCTTCTTGACCATTTTGCCCCAGGTCTGCCCCAAGCAGTAATACTTCTACTTTAGATTGTGGTTTTGACTCCAAGAAAACCTGCCAAATTCCTATCTTTAAGAATTACATAAAAGGTAATAAGGTGACATCATAAGGTGAAAGTAGCAAGCAATTTGAAGGCAGGGAATGACTTCTTTAAGCCTAACCACACTTGCTGAAAAATTAAATCTATTACATTTAAACGAATTAGACTAATTAAGTATTAATAATATATAATTGCCTTTTTCAGGATAAAATATTAATATAATAGTCAAAGGTGACGTTTCCAATGTTATCTATGTGATAGAATGCTATGAGCCTATTTGATGATTTCTGTTCATAAATCAGGTACATTTATTGGGAAAAAAATAACATCCAATTTTACAATTTCTAGTGCAAATTAAGTAGCAGGTTCTTCTGCAGCCAAGTGTGAAGGCATCACATATAAACCACCAACCACTGCTGATATCAAACCTCATGTCTGTTTGTGTGTGAATGGCAGGGAGAGAGCACTAAAGAACTATTGCACTTTGCTATGTGCTATTTTAGGGTCTTTATATAGAACTGTGTTTCTAGAGTGCCACTGCCCAGTTTCAAAGGAGCCTTAATTCATTTTTTACCTACAAAATCAGCCTAAAAACCTCCAGATGCCACATTGTTAAAGGGAATAATGCTAAATCAAGCAGCAACTTCCGAGAGAGTTTGACTCTCTCCTTGCTGAAATATGCCAAATTCCAATTATTTCTAGTCTGACCAGCTAGAAGTCAAATAAAAATAAAACAAAACAAACACAATCTAAGAACCAATTTCCAAAACCCCATCTGAATGAGGTTTTTACACCAGAGATTTCAGTTGTCATTTTTAAAATACACAGTGTGTGAGTATTTTCTAGAGAAGTGAATTAGAATGGCTTTTTCTTCTTGAGGCTGATGGCCTTGGATCTAACCTTTTGCTTTGCAGGCCAGATCCCATATGAAAGTCCAGAAAACCAGGAAAATTTAATGTCTTGGCAAGGACAAACTCAAGGAATGTAATTATCTAGAGTACAAGTAAAACTGTCAAAGGTGCAGGACTGGTATTGTTCACTGAGTACTTCTGGACTTTACCATCATTGCTTGCACAAATGTGCAAAGCACAGACCCGAGTTCGAGCTCTGCTGTCTTTGGCTGCACATTCCAGCTCCTGGTGGCTCTCCCTGGGAGCATCTCCTCTGTGGGGTGTTTGGTCACAGTGTGGGTAAACCCTTCAAGGCTGCCCACAGCCACCTTCTCCTTCCTCCATTGGTACCAGATGTGGTTATGATGTCTCCAAAATGCAGGAGAACCTCCCAGTGGCAAACATAGACCCATACTTTATGCTGCCTACAAAAGATACATGCAAAGGTGGAGGGAAATCTGCTGTCTTGGGAAATCTGAGTCCATACCCTGTGACAAGGGTAACTATCTGTTAGATAGTTAGATGTGACAGAGCTTTCTGGTTTGTTCAGCTCTTAAGTGCCTGTGTGTCTTGAACCACCAGAAATATCCCTGCCCTGAGAAATTCACAAGATGTAGAAGGAAAGTAGGTAACAAATTCTGTGGCTTATTCACAGGTAGAGAATCGAGTTAAAAAGAGTGAGTAGTCCAAAACAGCACAGGGAAGTCATTATCAAAACTGGAAACTGGCCCTGCAATTTGAGACTGGATTGAGAACATCCAGCATACATGGATGTATTTATTCAGTCATATAAATATTTATCACTTATTTATGAACACTTTATCTAACAACTGCAGCAATTCACTGTTGCTCCTGCTCAACTATATTATTTGACATCAGGATTTTAGTCACTTTACAACTTGGGTAAATTCCATATCTCTGTACAAGTTCCAGAGAGTAAGGATGGATATAAAATGGACACACAGCCTAGAAACTAGAAGATGAATTTCACTGGAAGAGAACAAGAAGTCAAAATGCAATATGTAGCTATGAATTATAAGTAGCAGGGGAAAAAAAAGAGAAAATGGTTTTCAAATGAAGATCTAGAACCTTCTGATGGTCATTTCATGGTATGGTGGCTTGCAGTAGCAATGACTTTATTTAATGGACAGGATACCTTAAACTGCTGGATGACACACCAGATGATGATGTGATAAAGTACCCTGATTTCATTACATGTGTCAGGAGTGGCCTGTTACTTCTGAATGGCAAATCTGACTCTCATCTCAAAGCCTAAGTGTACACTGCATAGTTTAATTTAATGTCCCATGTATTTTTAGGGGGGAACTGTTTTATACATGTTTGAGATAGCATAAATTCAACCTCTCATTTCTTTATGAAGTCAGTTGATTCAGAGGGAGAAAATGTTGCTAAACCTAAAGGCCTTAAAAGTTATCCAAGCAGATCCTTGTTCTCTTTCTGGAAGCAGCTCATATAAAAACATGTTACTGCTCATTTTTTAAGACTTTCAGTGCTCAAGGTTTTGTGTTTGTTTATTTGTTTTCTCCAATTGTACCAGGAATTCCCTGAGGTGCTGCTTTCTATTAATTGAAAGAGAAGTTAAAGACAGCTCCTTTCGGTGCCAATTACCTAGGATATATTTGTTTATTTGTTTTTCAGGCAGACAGCCTTCTTCCACTGGATACATATCAGGGGACACTAAACCTTTTTCTCACATACTGCAGATTGCAGGTCAGGTCTGTAGTGGCAAAAAGTAAGAATAATGGAAAAAGAAGTTCCAACATACACACACATACACCAAAAAATAGCTGATGCATAAGTGCAAAGGTGAATGCCACTGATTAACATGAGAAGTTACTGGAGGGTAAATTTTTATTGTGTGACAGCTAACGTGTCACACTTTCCTTGGTTCCAAACCTAAGTCACTGGAAAGGAACTCATGAGTTACTAATTTTTGGGGTGTGATTTTAGATTATTCAAATTTGGTTGAATTACTAGGATTGGGTCAGCTGAGGTTCATCTATGTGAGTATGAGAACATAATGTGTGTTCTTATTTTTCTTATATTTCTTTTTCCTGCTGATTTCTGAGAAACTAGTCCTTTAACCTTTTATCTGTTAGGCATGAAACCTCTCCTAATCTCCTATTTTTATTTATGAAGCTGAGTACTAACTTACTGAAATCAATGTTTTCCTGCCAACTTCCAAATGCATCCTAGCCTTCAGACTCATTTTCTCCTAACCAAGCCTACTTTTATTGCAGGAGAATTTGAGTGGGCTTAACTGAACATATGTCTGTTAGATCTAGCTGAGACACAAGCCCTAGTAAACCAAGTTACTTAACCACCCAGTAAGGTTCTTGTGGTGTTGCCTGTGGCTGTGAGAAAGATTGAAAAGATCTGACTGCCCACAGTGTAAAACACTTCTTTCTGAAAGAGGAAACTGAAAAACCTCCTAGCTTTCACATCTGCCTAGAAGTTACCCTTCTGAGTACTAGGATGAGCAAGGAAAAAAGCCAAGGGCTAAGGTACTACTCTCTGTGCAATTTCTGTGGGAGTATACACCACCAGTTGCAGAAATCTGTCAGCAATTGCTTAGTTACTAGACAAGCAGTTGAAGAGGGTACCTGCTTTTTGACGTAGACATTCCTTACATTCCTTCTGATACATCTCAGGGCGACACTAGCGGTACAGAAAAGGACCAGGAAGCACATCCTTAATAACATCTTCTAAGTGCAGTGAGAAACAGAGTCCTGAATTGAACCCAAAGATCCCATAGAGAAACTTGAAAAGAGAGGTAAGGGCTCACTCATTCCAAACCTAATTCCCTTCTCATTTCAATCCATTTCTCAATAATTTGAGCACACCTGCAGCTCTAAGCAGTATAACATGACACTGAGACCAGTTTAAGTGTTGGACATGTCACAGAATCAGGCTAGGCAATGAGATATAGGATGCAAATAGGCTCAGGTCTAACAGAAAGCCAGTCTGACAGGAATCCTGTAACTAGCTAGATGTGCCTGATCAGTGCAGAGCATGGCTGCACGCTGAAGAGTGCGATGTAACTGGAGCTGCCTGAAGATGGGAACTGGTATCCAGAGCTCTAGTCACTGGAGCAAGCACTGATTCCCAGCCCTCTCTTCACCTGCATGGTTCTGTGTTTGGTTTTGATAATACCCTGATCTGCATGGGCATTGCAGACTTATCCTGGAAGTGGTGGAGGATGGTGCAGAAATGAAGCTAGCTGGGTCCCAATTCATCAGGGCAAGGAGTTTTCGACCTTTCTTATAGTATGAAAATATATGCATTTTCTGCAAAATGCTGGCAGTGTAGGACAGGGATACAAATCCAGGTGTACACAGAGCCATGCAAATATAGGGCTGCTGGTTTTGTTCACACTCTGAAAGAAGAGACATATGAGCTAAAATAATGACTAATTCCAACTAATATGCTAAGAATCCTTTCTGAAAATGGGATGAGAAATATGCATTCCCAGTCTTGGGCATAGAGATGGAGATGTAACAGACATAGCAAGCTAACATATATAAGCAAGGACAAAAATTGTCCTTTCCTGCATCCCAAAGTGGGACAGAAATTCTCTGTAGCAAGTATACTCTCTTCCAAAAGCTTCAAATCCAAATCAAAGCAAAATGCTTTATAAAATTTAAGTGAAGAGGCTTTGACATGTAGATAATATACAGGACCCACTGACTGTACTTTTATGGTATGTTTAACCAGCTATTTTAAATCCCAAATATAGGACACATGGCTTATTCATCCATTTAAAAATAGTTATGTGTTTGGGAATAAAAATGTGTTTGGGAAACAGGTTGCTAAGCCTAGTTTGAACAGTACATGCTTGAAGCTAGATTGTATGTTACCTCTCATTTTTAGTGACTTGAAAGGTTTTTGCAGTTAAAGAGATTTTTCTTCTTATGTTTCTGTGGAATAACAATGACATCCAGTGGCTGGTTACTTTAATAATGCATATGTATCTTCTGCAGGTATGACAGGCAATGATAAAATTTTTGTGGGGTCTTTGTGGTAGGGGAGAGTTCTTTCTTGCCAAACTTGTCAGCAAGGGTTTTGGAGTGAGGGACCTGAGGGATGGAGCATGAAAAGTCGCAGTGCTATTTAATAAGACCCTACAACGAGAAAGTCAATTCCACTTTACTGGTACCTTAATGCCAGTTTAGCTTCAGGGAAGAACAAGATATTGTAGTTTGTTCATTCTCAAACTCTTCTAAAGAGACTTAAACCCAGATTTCTTTTGTAATAATTGAAAACCACAGTGGCCTAGGCAGCTGCTCCATCCTATACCCCCTTCTCTGATTTAAAAGTGTAAATCTAAAATATGTTTTGTTATCATCATATTTCACCTGTTTACAATTTTTAAAAATACTTTGCTGGCCCCCCAATGTTCTTTAGGCTGCCCTGAGGCATCCTTAACTTACGTACCAACAAATTGTGTTTCTTTTAGGTTTTTTTTCCCCACTTAATGTTACCATGGCAACTACCACTCACATGGTACTTATTGCCATGGGATTTAGTTGCAGTTCCTTTTAGTAATAAGAGCCTTAAAACTGTTGCATGTTGTGCAATTTTATTTTATTTTGTAGCACAAAATTTTATACCTTTATATCTTTCTTGCAGTGGGTGTTCCACTTGTGCATTAAGAAGCAGTTTGTCTTTTCCTTTTTAAATAAAGTCTTCCAAGAACTTAAAAAGGGCAAAGATATGGGGTAGAAAATAATTGTCCATAGGTGCACAATGGACAAAAGACAATTGGATATCTGAGGAGTAGGAACATATTTGAATATCAAACATGGGGACTTGGTAGTTGATATAAGGTACGATCCCTCCACTCCCACCGGGTTCCTTTGACTCCCGTGGGGTAAAGCCATGACTCCAGTAAAGCAGAAGCCGAAACGCCCCCTTTTTCTGATGAGCTGGCTGGATTAGTTTTATGAACAGTTCCAGAGTTTGAATATGGAGGTAGGCTGAAAGAAGGTGAATTAATTTGTAAGTGATCTCCAACGTTTTATTTTGCCAACTATTTAGACAATGCAAAAACAAAAGCAGTCTATGGAGCCTAACAAAGCATTTTCATACAAGTACTAAGCTGAGATCGTCTTTGGAGCAAAAATGCTTTTGTCTATTATTAGTTAATTTCTTGTCTCTAATGGAGTTAGTATTACTTGAGTACAGATTCTAAAAAAAAAAAAAAAAAAATTATGGCCAGAACCTTCAGCTCCTGCTCCTTTAACAAACATGAGCATTATTGCAGTCAGGAGAGCTAATGATGGAGATTTTTTACTGACCAGGTCTAGCTTCTCAGTGAGATGCAATTATACAGAGATTACTGCTTCTTTTGCTACACAAATGCAATTCATTGCATGTAATATGGCATGCAATGATCAGTAGCAGTGTAGTGTGCTGAAAATATTCACAGAAATCAAAGAAATTTTGTTTAAACAGGAGGCATTAGCCAATCTAATGCACTTCTTGAGATGAACTAGGATACTTGAGGGTCATTGCTCACAGATAATTTTATGACATTCTTGTATAGTTCCTATAACAAAGATGTTAAAATCAGTTTTCTCATCTCTGTGTAAGTATGATTTAATGTTGTACACTGAGTAATATATCTGCAAATTAATCTCATTAAGCCATCGTTCTCAACACTACTTTGTTTACCTGAAGATGGCTTTTATCAGCCCTTCTATCACACCTTAAGTCATCAAAGTTAATCCTTTCAGCCATTCCTCTAAACAACCTATTGTTACTGTTTTCTTATGGATTATCTCTACCCGTCTTAACTTTTTCTTTCAAGTGTAGTGTCCAAAACTGGGTACAGGATTCCAGCTTTGACCTCCCAGTACTGAACAGATTTGAATAATCACCCACTCTGTCTTGTTTCTTCTAGCCTGATTAATCCTTCTCCAAATTACATTTTCTTTCTGAGTTTCTATTAATTTTGTGGTCTGCTGCAGTCATTCAAGTTATTTTTCTTCAGTGCAGCATTTCACATCAATCTTTACTGAATTATCTTATGCATTTCAAATAATGTCTTCAATTTATCAACATGATCTTTCATTCTAGTTACATCCTCCAAGTATTAACAACCCATCCTGTTGGTGTTTCCTTCAGTGAGTATTTACTGAGTATTATTTGCAAGGATTCCTTGCAGTGCTAGGAACAGGGTAGATGCAGTGATGATAACAGTTTGATTGAAGCTTTTCCAACCAGCTGACAGTGACAGTACTGACAATTACATGACAGTAATTTCAGTGAGTAATTTCCCTGGTGTGTCAAGGTGTATCACAGGAGATTCTTCTGTCAGAGCACACTGACTTGATTAAATCAAGCTTGTGTCAGCTTACTTTGAAACCTTTGGTAGGAAGTAAGCAGCAGACACTCAGAATTCACTCAGTCACTGCTGGAAGTTCCAATTCTCATAGTATCTTTTTTTCTATTTAGCTGTCAACCAAGGAGATGTTGAAACCTAGAGTGTTGGGTTGGATTTTTCAAAAAAGAAATTAAAAGCTAAATAGTTTTCAAATTAATTTAAATTATTTTTTTTCTTTTTTTAGGAGGGGAAATGTAAGAATATTTTAATTCCAGGCCTGACTGAAACATAGAATATGTCTGAGATGAAAATTACACGTCTTTACCAGTTTATTAATCAGTATTAAAAGAGAACAAAACCTACTAAAATTTTGGTTTTGTAAAATCTGCTAGTACAGTGAAGGAACAAGTGCCCTCATCAAAAAGAAATATCTCTGAGATTCTCTATTACGTCTCAGCCTTTCACATCAATCTCTTGCTTGAAGATATTTGAACCACTCTCTTTTCTTTTTGAACAATAATTATGTTCGTTATCTATCATCTCATGCACCCCTGTTGTATTTAGCTCTCACCACTGAAGATGGAAGGTAAGAATAGTTTAGGAAATGCCACAGTATGACAGAAATGACAGTGATGTACCTCATATCTGAGGTGTGTTTGGAGGGGACATACAGTAGATATGCAGTTTTGCAGAGGGCTAAAGGATGTCTTTGCTGTTTTATGTATCAGACAATGGAGGATGAATCTGGGGCTTAGAGCAATCATTTGATTAGAAATTTGGGACGCTCCAAAATGAAAAGGAGTATAGAAAATTGGTGACAATGTGACTAAGCCTTCATTTGAGTAGGAAGAACTAAAAAAAAGAAGTTTGTATTTTTAGTAGTGAGACCACCATTAAGCACCCTTTCAGCAACTTGCTTTGAGATAGATGGATACCGAATAACAGGAGATTCCTGTGGGGGTTCCTACTTTTAAAGGAATAAGCTGTGGTCCCAATTCCACTCTGACATTGAAGATGAAGTGTTGGATGAAATTGTCAGACCAGGAGAATTTTTGGGGGGATTTCTTTTTTTCCCCCAGTGCTTAGCCATATTTTGAGTATGCTTTTTTTACCACTGTTCATTTTTTAAAAAAAATCTGAAAACTGTTATATTTCTATGATGAAAGGCCTTTACATAGAACTTTAAAAACTTTGTCAACAGTTTTCTTTTTACATCAAGATTAATTTTGACTGTCAGAACCAAGCATTTGTATTGAATGCTTCCACAGTCATTTAGAGCTATTTGGAACCAGTCCACTGAAATTCGAAAAATTAAAAGACATTAACTAAAAATGAAATATAACCAGAAAGTATTCCCCAGGGATAAAAATGATTGTCTTATTTAAGAAGAATAAAAGTATTTTTATTTTTCTCCTGACATAAAAAAGGGTGCAAGGGTCCTGTTAGCTTAAGGAAGCCCTCAAGGCTGTTCAGTGGGTGTTTGGAGGAGCATTACTGTACAATTGTGTGAGCCAGGGTCTCCCAGTTACTTACCCCGATCCATGAGGTTTGAGGGTCACACTACCTCTCATGTTTCCAACAAGACTGTTTCTGGGAAGGGGAGCATTTGGGACATTCTCTCCTTTGGCTTTTGAAGCTTTGTTTGCTGCAGTGGGTTGTTACTAGATTGTGCAGTGCACACAGAGGAAGGAGCAATGTGTTGTCTCTGCATGAGATTCTGTCATAATTTGCTGTGCTTTATGTTGATGACTTTGTTATTTACTGGAGTAAACAATGTTCGATACAGAAGTTTCAGTGATGATTTCAACATTCATTTGCTATTACAAATTTGGTCCCATGCTCTTGTTCTCACTGTCTTCCTACTTTCCATGATTTTTTAATCCCATAACATGGTTACCATAGCAATTGTTCCTGCTCCTTTCAGCTTTCCCAGCTACATTTGAAAGCATTTCTTTTAAAGAATGCATTTTAGTTCTCTTTAACTCTCTGTAGAGACAGCAACTAAGTTAAAATCCTGATGATTAATTTATTTTCTGATTTTTCATGCGAATTATCACAATTATCTCTGTGGTGTGTGTATATACAGTACACACACACACGATAGCATGTGACTCAAATGCAGAGACTTGGAACCTCCTATAGATGTCACCATACTCCATGCATTTGAGGACAACTTCATCTTGCTGTAAAATGTAAAAGTAGTTTTTCTAACTGACAAAGTCGTGACAGCTAGAATGTCTTCCAGAGCAAACTGTCTTTCTGAAAGCAAGATTTCACCCTTGAGCAAACTGATCCTCATCAGGAATGAGAGAACCAGAAGTAGGTATCTAGTAGTAGGCCATTGATAACATCAAAAGAATCTAAACATTTTTTAATAGAAATGATGATTTTTAGGGTCATTTCGGTAGTTTGTGGCCTTGCTTTTATAGACCAAAACTCCTGAGAATTTCAGTTGGGTTTTTTTATTTGGCTTGAGGAACATAGAATTTAATCTTATATTAATAATTTTCATTGTTCCTTTGACCTCCAATCTAAAATCCTGAAAAAATAAGCTGTTCATTAGAGGAGAAAGGTGTAGCTTTGGTAAATAGTATCTTTTATCTTGAAAAAAATGCATTTTAGGAGAATTAGCTTTTTTACTTAGTTACACAGAAGTATTTCAATATAAATAAGAAGATAACAAACTGATACTTTCAGAATGTTTTTCTTTCTTTCTTTTCTTTCTTTTTTTTTTTTTTTTCATTAGTTCGCTTTTTAAACACATAGGAAGGATTGAACAGCAACAATTAAAGTCCAGGCTTTTCAAAACAGGTCCACACTGATGTTGCTGGTCAATCTGAGTTATATTTTAGAGACTTGTATTTTGATTTTAGAAATAACGATTCTCTATCTTCATTCAACACATAGAATTGGTTTTTTGATTATCTAGTCTGACTATCATCAGTTAAATGCTATTGGCTCTATACTCCTGCTGGATCAAAAGCATGCTTCTGAATCATCTATCTCAGCTGCAACAGTCCTTTTCTCTTCTTTTGATTTCTTTTTAATTCAGATTGTTTTTTCAATGCAAATACCATGAGATTTAAATCATCTGTAATACAGAACAGTTTAAGAAGTTACAGTATAGAAAATTTCCAAGAGATGGTCTTGTCTCCTCTTCAGGCTCTTTGTAGAAATCATGACAGCCAAGAGTAACTTCTCCATTTTGTTAGGGAACACCTAAATCCGTTTTCAGAATTAAATAGGCTATACTGCACCAAACTTTCTTGGAAGCATAGACAGCCATAAGAGATTTCCATTTTTTTTTTTTCCCACTGTCCACACACCAGCTTTAATTTGCAAAAATTGCACCAAAGCTAAGCCATGAATAGGGTTTAAGTAATTCTCAAGTAAAAAGAGCACTGAGGCTTAAGGCCAAGGTTTTTCTGTGACTTGTTTTGGATATGAAAATCCAGAACTATGTGTATTAACCAGGGTCTTGTAGTGCAAAAATGCTTTCTTAGTTTGACCATTTAAATTTGAGCCTTAATATTTTGAATGCTTAATGGAGGTAAACAGGAAGTCAATGTTATCACAGTGGAAGAGAGCATTGTTATTTGCCATCTAAATATTTTTATTAATATTTGTCACCTTTTGCAAGGTCCTGTCAATTGAGGATTCATTTATTTTGCATTTGCTTCTATAGCAGCTGAAAATGGCCACGATCTGCTGTGGTGTTGTGGATGTAGCTGCTGAACTGATTTTTCATCTCCTTTGTAAAAAAGGCCATTTTCCTTCTGAGCTGCTAATGTGCTGCAGTTGCATATGGCCATAACCTTTCCCTGAACCCCAGCCCTGTGCAGCAGGTTGCAGAGGCCCAGAGTGGCCAGGTGACATACAGTGCCATCTGCACTGCTATACTGGTCATCTGGCCAGAGCTCTGACCTTTCTGAACATGATACAGCGAAATCTAATTCCTGAAAGCAGCTCGGAGGCAAAATCTGTTCTTCACCGTCAGTTGCACTACTCTGTCGCTTAATTGTCCACTGCAACTGATAAAGTAACCATTAGACTCAGGTCATGAACTACAGTTTATCATTCACATGCAATAATACACCCTGGCTAAATCATAGCAACACAGGCTTACTCAATAAAAGAGATTTAAAGTACCTGGTGCTTAGTCCTGTGCCACAAAGCAACAGCTGAAAATAGATTGGTTTGTGCAGGGAGAAGCTGCTGTGATCGATGCGTTCTATGGTTTGCACTGTGTGCCGGATAAAGACTGATACCACTAAAGAAAATTGTAAAAAATGTTTTAGATGGACAATAAGGCCTGATTTTACTTGCAGTCTTGCTGCTGTCACTCAGGGTAGCTCTGTGGTGATGCTGAGCTGCGTGGGCAGTGGGGTGATGGTGAGAGCAGCCTGAGAATGGGACTTTGGAGAAGGGACATGCTCCTGCCAAAATACATTTTCCTGTTTAGTTGTGAATGGGAAATGAAGTTATTCTAGGATCGACTTCTGACCTCTGGTTTTAGAGTTGGAATTACAGAAATGCAAGCTTCTATCACTTTGTGAGTTATACAAATCCCTTGTCATTTTGAAAAGCCTTTCATCTGAAGATCATAGTTAGCTTCATAAACATTAATTAAGACTTGAGCAAGATTGAGGCTACTGTCCCCATCATACAGACAGTCAATTTGAATTTAAGAGGAGTACAAAACACCTGAATTCCTCCTATGTCTAGTCTTTGTCCCTCTGCTCTCCTCCCTTCTTTCTTCCAGCTTCAACCTGCCTGGCCTTGCCAGCACAGGAGCCACATCATCCTCCAGGGCCGCAGGGCTGGGAATGCCAAAGAGGCTTCTGTGCACAGAACAGGCAGCCTGGGACCTTACAGAGGGCCCAGCAGCAGCTATTTGTCTATGGGGGGAGAATCCTGTCCCTGCTAATTCCTGTGAGAGCAAGGACTCATCTACAGCTTCTGGGAGATCAGGGTGTACAAGGTGTCTCTGACATAGCTTTAAAAGATAAAAGATATGTTTTATTACTACAGTGAGTGTCACACAGTCTATGGGTAGCCACAACTGTGTTAATTTTTCCCAAAATTCAGTCTTGTATTTAGTAGCACTGGAGTTCCTCCTTCTTTGTAGACTTTCAGAGAAAAAGAATTACATTCATAGATGTGTTGTTACTTTCTTTGTAAATTCTTTCCTGTGTTAGAAGCTTGCCATTAAATCAAAAATTTCAGTTAAAATAAAGAACAATATAAAAATATGGGTAAATAGGGATTATTTAGTTCAATTGAAACGTCTTCAGAATTACCTCATGAAAACAAGTTAGAGGAATAATTTCCTGTTGAAGTGACAGAAAAAATTGCAATAGCAGGAAAAGAAAACACTATTTCTAGGGAATTAAAAAAAATCTCATTAAATAAAAGTAACTAAGCTTCAAAAACTTGAACTCTGAAGGTGGCTCACTCCTCATTTTCTGCTCTCCAAGGGAGAGGCTTCCCATCTCTGGCATCTGCTGTGCTGAGCAATAGAAACCTTTATAAATAAATGTCTTAAATGTAAGTTCTTTTGAAGATGTTTGTGAAGTCTTCCCCTGTATGATGCTTTTGGCAAATTCTTCCGTGTGTGTATATACATACACGTGGTTGCCCAGAGAATGAAAAACAGGTTAAGCCTTCAAAGGAATCAAATATATATGACTAAAAAGTCTCATAATTTGGGATCCTCATTAATGGATCCATTTTTAAAAATATTTTATTTATTAGAAGAATTCCTTCTATTTTAATCTGGAACTTCTATCACTAATCTTGCATCTCTTTTGAAAAACATATTTCTAAAGTTATTGTTGTACTGCTACCAGAATCTAAGAAAAGCCAAAGGGAGTTTTGGCACCCTGTGATCTACCTGACCAGGAGTTTTATGTTGTGGTCTGCTTCAGTTAAGGCTGTGCTGTGTATAGACAACAGATCATAGAAACCCACACGCCTACATTTAACTTCATGAACCATTGCTTTGCAACATTGGACACTGAAAATGTATCATAAAAATCAGTGAAATGCAAAATTTTTTAAGGCATCTTCAGTGATTGTTTGCAGGTCCTTCAGATGAAATATTTTGTAAGCACTCTTCGCATCAATATATGGCAACGTCAGATTTTTGTTTGTAAATTCTAGATTTTTCTCTGAACATTTCTGTTATCTCCTTATTGTTCTGTTAATCTAATCTATTAATCATATTACTCTGTATGACCACAGGGAATTTACTATTCTTTCATAGGACATTGTCAAGGGGATAGTTTGATTCCCCACAGCAAAATGTTTTCTTTTAGGAAAAAACCCAATAAAACCAGCCACAAAGGCAAATCTCAAAAAGCAGGCTCAGACTTAACTTGGTTAACTTTTTAAAAATTGAATGTATCGTCCAAATTACTGATCATTTAATTATCTTTCAAATCACTGATCATTTCTTTTATATATGGAATTGAGCAAGATGGAACAATTTTCTTTGTGAAGTGTCAAGAGACCATGCTAATAAGTTTCTGCCTCCTGATGCAGAGTTATCACCAAATATTTTACATTTTACTTTGTTCTACATAGAATCCAACTAAATTCAGCAAGAAATATACCTGGGAATAAAAATATAGGTTCTTTCATATTTTTAAGAAAGTAGATGGGAAGATGGAGGTGATTGAAAAGTGGCCAAGGAGCAAAGTCGATTCAGCAGAAAGACCTTGTCAAATATAAAGCAGATAAAAATTTAAATTAGCATTTTCACTCCCATCAAAGCATTAACAAAGCTTAAAATAATTTATTTTTTTTTTTAAATCAGGTAAACGGATTGATTTCTCTACATCTTTTTATCAGTGCTTGAGCAGCATCATGTGATTGCTTGTATCTCATCTGTGTGCTCTAAAAAGCCTCGTGTCTATGTATTCATCAGAACAGCACAATGCAGGAACTTCATCTTCTCTATGTGAGATGTAGTTAGAAAACAAGACAATGTGCTAGAACAAATAGCCAAGTCTATGTCCCCAGATTCATGCAAGAGTGATTTATTTGTAGTCTTTCTGCACATAATTCTTTAAAATACTTAACTACTTAAACTTTTGACCGTAGGCATTTTATTCACTGTATAGAAGCCTGTATCAACCCAGAAGATTGTTTCTTGTTCAACAGCCTCTCTGGAAGTTGCTCATTTTTTTTTCTGTGTCAGGCATCTCTGGGTAAAATCATTACCCTTCATTGTGTAAATTAAGCTGTGACTTACACAGACAGAGCCTCCAACATGAGGGGGCTGTGCCCAGGCTGGGTAATTCATGGAGAGGGTTAAAAAATCAGAATCAAATGCTGGCTGTGAGTTAAAGAGAATAGGGGATAAGAGCTTAGGCTTAACCTATAGGGGGACCTAAGGAATAAAGCAAACCAGAGTCCAGTGTGGGGAAGAAAGGAAAAAAAGCAAAAAGGCTAAAAGAGATCAGGCCTAATGAGCCTTTCGAGGAAAATGGGAGACTGGAGCCTCAGAACGAAACAGTGGCCCAGCAAAGCAAGGATAAAATGGATCAGCCACAATGTCACCAAATTGATCCAGAGTTCAAAAACCATCAAATCAACGTATACAATAAAATAAATTAAAAAAGAAGTTCAAACAGTGTCAGGTTCCTTAAAGCTCACTTGCTGACATCAAACATAATAAGAAAAAGACCTGTTTGTAACATAATGTGACTCTTTTCTAAACAGAGCCTTTGAAATGTATGTACTGGTCTGTCATTTTCTGTTGTATGGTTCTTACATCATGTATTTATATATCTGGCAGAATTTTTATATGATATGAAAAAGAGAAATAATCATGGAAGTATTAGAGAGATATATTTAGACTACAGGGGTTTTATCCTGCTGTGTTAAGGTGCCATGCTACCATTTAGACTGATGGCTTGAGAAATGAGCCAGAGAGGGGAACAGAGGGAAATTCTGGAGTGCAAATTAAACCAAATAAATTCTGTATATAAAAACACAGTAAATAGCTATAACAAATGCACACTAAAGGAGCAGAAGGTATTAATTCCTATCAAGAGCATTTCTAATGTGCCTATTACTCTAATGTGTAAGTGACAAACAAGACAAAGAAAAGACCCAGTATGTCAAAGCCTATATATCTCTTCATGACGTAAAGAGGTGGTGCTACCCATATTTAGCAGGTTTTATTTAGCCACCTACGCACCTCTGACTTGGTAGACTTATTTTTGATAAGTGGTGCTTAAAAGTGTTGGTATGAAGCATAAGTAGCTAATGCAAATATGTTACCGACCCCTACCAGAGCCAGCAATTATGTAAATTTTCAAAGCCTTCATCTTTTATAATTAGATGTGGCTGGCTTAGAGTGAAGGACTTCCATTGCTGGCCAGCTCAGTCCTTATTCCAGTATTTCACCAGAAATTATGTATTTGAAATCAGAGGAATATTATATTCTTTACTACGATTTAAGATATAGCTTGGAATAGTTGAAAGACCTTTAGTAATTAATTTCTTGTTTGCTATGCTTGAAAGATGAATAAAAGCATGGAAACACTTGGTGAATAACATCTTGTAACTGATTATAATTAAACGTACTTACAGTTTCTTCTAAGTGTATGAAATACTAATTACTTTTCACAAAATCCAGAATGCAAGTTTCTTAGCTTAGTTAAAGGAGAAAAGCACAGGTTTATGTGCAAGGCTAGAAATCTCTCTATATGTAAATCCTGGCGATATTCCTCATTAGAAAGATGCTTTCCTTATAGGTCAGTTATTGTTGGGCAGCTTCAGGGCTGATCCAAATTACACTGATGCAAACAGAGAGATTCTGGTGATTTCAGTTTGATTTGGATCAGGCCCTAAAGGGCTCCTCTGGCTACAGGGACAAAAACACAAAATATATCACCTCAAACAAATTTCATTGTCTTAAATGTGATGGATTTTTCTCAGAACTTTGTATCTAGGACTAGTGTTGAGGTACCCCTGTGTCCTTGTGTACCTATCTTTGCATATTTGTGATTTGCTGTGAGAGGCAGAGGCTCCGGTGGATCTGATGTTGTCTCCTGGTGGCATTAAGGTAAAAATAAGTATCGATGCTGGCTCTGCTAGCTCCAGTATACAGATACTGTGTGTGTCTGAGTGCCACTTTTCAGTTGCCAAACTGTTTGCAACAACATGGTGTTGGAGTACTCAGACCCCTCTGGATAAACTCAAGCTTGGGGCAGAGTGGCAGCACCTCAGTGCAATGCTGCATGCCAGGACTTATAGCTGTGTCCCAGGGCTGCCCTCAGCCTCTCTTCTCACCTGCCCACCCACAGGCTTGGGATATATTTTATGAGACCAGAGCAGTTCCCCTGAGTTCATCACTCAAATGGCAGGAACAGGAAGGGGAAAAATCCTCTCTGATATTTCCACTGCTTTACCCTTTCATCTAGTCATTATTGCCTCTGCAGAGTGTGAAATCCTGCCATTCAGGTTCAGTCATGATTTATGCCCATTTTGTAGTGGTTTAAATAACTCCTGCAGGTGCAAGACAGTGAAGAATCAGGCCACTGGGATGCACTAGGCACAAGGGTGTACTTACTGCCTTCTGCAGCAATGGGATTGTGAAGAACACCATAATGACTCTTTACATTCAATCCCAGCTGCACTGAAGTGTGTACGTGCATGAAACAGCTTCAGGAGTGTACAGCAAAGAGCCCAGAAAGATAAAGAATAATTCAGAAAACTTCTCTAGGTTAATATGCTAAAACTTGCTAGATATACCCTCACACAAAGGAAGTGCTTATTAGAAAACCTCAGTGAAATGCAGGGTGGATGTGGTATAAAGTTGCTCACCCCAGACACTGCATTTGAGGTGAATGGTTACGTGCTTATGGTCAGAGCAGAGTAGGCAGGTGTGGGCACATCTTTTCTTCCAGCATCAGGGGAGAAGTCAATATTTTAAATCCTGGGGCTGGTGCACAGGCAGTTAGGAAGTGAATAATTTTTGTTATGTTCCTAGGCAGCAGGTTTATTTTCACTGTATTATTTGACACTGATTTTCCTATAGCAAAGGCTTCTATGTCTGAACAGGTACAATCTCTGGTTTGCACTAACCTAACTACGGGTGGGGTAGTTAAAGGACTAATTTATTCCATTGACACATATATATCACTTGTCCTTTCAATAAAGGGAGGACTTTAGTTTCCTGCACAATCAGTGTAACACCATGAACAGCAACTGTGATTAAAAATAAAGGAATATAACGAAATTAGAGGTGAACCACAGCTATGCGTTCAAAAAGGGAAAAAATAGGATTAATAACTGATGCAGTGAGAGAGGTGAAGCGTGCTTGCAGGGAGTAGAAGTAGCAAATGTTATAGATGGTACTATACACTGTGAATGAACATTTAAAGCCTTGGAGGCTGGGTTCAGAAGCTTATCAGAAGTTATCTTGGCCTGTTTGATTGAGAATTCATGCTGGTAATTTCCAGAAATTGGATTTTCTTGTGAGATCTTTAGTAGTTTCTCATCTGGGTCAGATTAAATAACAAGAAGAACAGCTCAGCTGGCAATAGTGTTTCTGCTTGCTAGACTAGTTAAAACTTGGAGGTACACAGATATTAGAAACATGTAGACATAAAATACTCTAATAAAGCTGGATGTTTCATGCTTTAGAACAGTGCTGCATACAGTATAACCATTTCAAGTACATAAAGAAAATCCAGACACACTTTTATCATTTTACTGCTTCCTAAATGGGTCAGGTAGAGGCCCATTTTCATGGAAAGCTCCATGCCTTAAAAAGCATGTGGCCAAAGTTAGGTTTCTAAATTCATAAAGCCTAAAAAAAGATTTGGTTTTTTTATATATGTATGTTGGGAGGTTTTTTCAGTATCAAGGCACTCGGAATGCTCCCAGGAAACACTCAGCACCTTTGCAAGCGAGCAAATTAAATAACTGTTTTTTAAATATATCAAATTTCAAGTGATTGGCAGGTGTGTGGCATTGATCTTTTTTCTGCTGTGCATTTTTATTATAGAAAGGATACATATTTCTCTGTTGTCACCTGTATTATTTAGTAGTGGGCTCTCAAACTTTGTCCTCTAAACAGCCTCAAAGGACAATGAGAAGAATTCAACTGACCACTGACTGACACATAGAAAGGAATTCTACAAATTCGGGCTAGTCACTTGAGCCAACATCACTTTGATGATGTTACCAGAGTAATTTGGGGAAAAAGAATATTCATATTGCCTATTGTTTAATTTAAAATAAAAAAAGCCAATATTTTGGGAACCTTGAGCTCGGCTATCGCTCTTGCGGGACAGTGGCAGCAGAGATATGCCCTGCAGCAAGCAGTTGGCATTAGCACCAGAAGGCACGGAGATGTTTGGGGTTGGAGAGACGGAGATGCTGCAGCGGAGCCCGAGCTCTGCCCCAGCCTCGCACTGCTGGGGATAGGTACGGTCTCGACACAAGATGGCACCAGGGACCAGCCTCTCAGGGAAGCCGACCAAACCTTTTGCCTCATGGCCTGCAGCAAGCACAGGTGTTACAAATCTGTTCTTTTCTTCGAGTTACCAAAAATAGTTCGTGAAACATATTTGCAGATGAACAAAATTTCTGTCTCAACGACACTGCTGGGCCTGGTTGTGCTTGTGAGCACACTCCACTGTGAAGGGCTCCTTGTTTAGCACCACCACCCTGGCTCTTCTCCTAAAGAAAGGCTCTCAGAGGAAGTCCTGCGTCTTACACACTCTGTGAAAACCAATGTGAGAGCCTTTCCTTTTGCTCTAGACCACAAATCCTTAAGATATCCTTTTTTTTCATCTTACACACTTCCTAGCAAAATAGTGACATTATTTAGCTTTTCTTGCCTAAAATTGAGGCAAGGATGTCTGATTGCCAGTGCAGAGGCTGGGAATGTACGTGCTGTAATGATTGTAATACTGACAAATGTGAGAATACACAAAAGTGTATAACAAGACCTCACTGTAAAAATAATTTATTTCTGTTACTGCCTTTTAGAAATTAAATTAACGTAAAATGGAACTTTGGATATTCTAGCACAAAGGGCACACATGTTTTCTAGAAGTTTTTTTCATAATCACTGCTCTGTGGAAAAAAAAAATGCAATGGGAAAAAATGGACAAGGTTCAACTTCTTAGCTGTTAAAATTCACTTCAGAAAGGGTATTAAAAATCCATAGTTTCCCTAACTCATTTCTTCTGTGTGAATAACTGTTGGAAACACTGACAAGGGAGTGTAAACAAGAAGGATCACAATTTAAAAATGGTCTTTCATTAGTGCCTGGCCTGCAGTCCAGGTGTGTTTGGGATCCCCACTTGGCTGTCTGTCAGTGTAAACTTGCTGCGGGGCTGTGCGTTCCACAGCAATCACACAATTAAGTAGCAATGACTGGAAACACTATTGCTCAATTAGTCTCATATAGTATGTCAAGCTAGAAGATATTTCACAAATAGATCTTTCAGAGATACTTGCCTTGGCAAATTCACTTTAAGGTGAGGCAGCGTAAAGAGTACTTTTAACTGAAACACATTATATCATAGCATCCAATTTTGTTTTTCTGGTGGCTAAAAGCAATGGGTCAAAATCTGTGAGTTACACTGATAATGACCAGAGAAGTCGGTACATTTGGACAGATAAGACTGAGAGAAGCACGGAGCCCTGTCTCACAGTCAGTGTTTATAATAATCTGCAGACGCGGACCATGCAAGAAGGACTATCACCCTACTAGCAGCTTGTCATGAATTGTCATTTGAAATGATAACAGAATTGTGCGCATGTACCATCATGAGGTGGCCTGAAGCCAGAGCCTGAAGCAGCCAGATGAGCTGTTAAAGGGAGGTGATGTCTTCCAAGTCTGAGCAGGTGGAAACAAGATACACATCTCACTCTTCCTAGCCCATAAACATGCTACTGCTTTTTTAGGTGCCCTTTAGGGGTCAACACTTGGGATGAAAAAAGACTTGGCTGTTCTGTCCTGAGTGTCAGACTGCTGGGAGATTACAGGTTGCCATGATCTGAGCAACCACATGGCAAATTCACAAGGCATTCATGCAGCTCTGCTGGTAGACCAAAGATGTCCTGTGGCAGTGAAACAGAGCTGGGTTGGTGCAGTGACCCTTTACTGGGACCAGGTTTCTCTCTGCCTCAGTGTGCTGGCTCGCTGCAACTCTTTATTTCAATATCTTTGCTATCCTTTTCATTTATGCTCAAAATCTGGAGAGGTTGCAAGAGCAGATTGGGAACTTAGCACATCTTTATTTTTTTTTAGATAAAATAAGTATGAGAGATGATTGTCCCAATTTTCTGAGAAGGTATGGGAAGTACAGTTAGGACACTGTTTTTTGGGAAACAACAGGAAGCATTTCCCAACTCTGTCATTCGCCGTTCTACTAAGACATTACAACTTTTCCATATACTATGGCAGACTCAAACTGGTGTCCCCCCTGCCACCTGCTGACTACTGTCTTTCATCCCCTCTGCCCTTGCCCCTGTTGCCATTGTGTGTGCTTCATTCTCGAGGGCTGGAAGCGGATTCCTTCCTGTGAATGCCTCCTCTAATCTGTGTTGGAAATGGCACAAGAGCTCTCCGTGCAGTTGTCTGTGGCTTGAGGACTACCTGGGCAAGTTCTGAGCCGTGCCTGTCCTTGGTGCTGTGCTCGCCTTTATTTTTAGGTAAGCCTGTCAAGATGACTGTTGTGCACTGAAATGAGTCCTGTGTGTGGCACCTTGCTGCATTTTGGACTTCACAGTTCTAGGGAAGTGCTGATCAGGACTAGTTGCTCCATTTTAAGAGAAACAGGATTTTGGAGAGTGCACATGGTGAGTACACAGAGACAGCTAGTTGGTAAGCTGCAGCTGAGAAAAGGCTGTGCCAGAATATATGGAAAAAAGACAAAAGGAAAACTTATCACAGAAAAATAAAAAACAGAAGTTATAAATTAGCAGTTGAGAAGACACATTCAAGAAAAAAAAACAGTGTTTATTATAGCCAGTCAGAGGGAAAATTTAATCAGGATGGATTACTTGATGAGAGAACTTCAGATAAATACGGCATTTGGGAAAACTAATTAGATAATAAATTAAGATATTGTAAAATAGCAAATCAGGGCAAATATTCCTGTTGTCAGAATTACTGATGAATAATATTCTAATAGAGGTTTTAAATCTTTCCTCAGCATATACATTTTCTAGCACATATTTTCAAAATATACAGTCATGACATCTATTTCTCTAATATCTGTAAATTATGCCTTCACACATTTGAAGACCCTTTGGTAATCCAACAGGATTGAGTTTAATGTGCAGTGGAGTCTGAACTACAATTTGCTAACTTTAGTGAGACCATAATTTGAGCTATAATATGTTGTCAACCTGCTTTTATGCATATAACGTAAAGAAACTTTCTATTCTTGGTAACCCTCTAAATCTTTCTCATTCACTCCTTAACTGTTTTACATGTTCTGTGCCCTGTACAGGACAAATATAAAATCTGCACTTACGTGAAGGAGAAGAATAACTAAGTAGACATCACTTAAAGTACAAGCCAGCTGTATTTAAAACACATTTACATTGATCTTGTGTGTTCACCAAATGACAGAAAAGTGAGATCCAGAGCATGTCATTTACCCATTTCCTTACTTTACCAGTCTGACCTAACGCCCTTTTCAAAAACAAAGCACTTGAATTTGATTTCTGGTAATCAAACTTCTTCGGACTTATTGAATGGTGGTTCATATATCAGTCATTGCTTGCCCATTAGGTTTTCCAGTCATTATCAACGTCATCTCATGCCTTTGAGTAGGACCTAAAAATGGCCTGTGCCATATTAGTAATTCCATACAATTTAATGTTACACCTCAGATCCACAATGAATTAAATACATACTGGAGTCAGTGAAACAATGGATGTATGCCAACTTCACCTGTGTTTTTGCCCTGAGTGGATTTAAATCTATTCACAAATACAAGGCAGATTGTATAACTCAGCTGAGGGATGTACAGGTTGGCTGAGTCAGTAGTCAAATAAGGGATGGGGACTTTATGTCATGTATGTTTTTATACGATTGATTGAGCTCTGAGAACTTGATGCATCACTTTGACTTATAAACTGGAGACAAGGGAAAGTCACGTGGGTTAGAGATAAATGCCACTACACCACCAAGACAGCATGCAGCTGCCCTGTCTAGCTGAGAAACTGTCCCAAAGGAGGTCAGACTCCCTTGAAAAGCCCTTAGGAATGTCTAAAAATATAATGCCTAAGAACATTATTTTTTCACTAAGAAAATAGAGAACAACTTTTGGGTACAAGCACTCTTGTACTTAGTAGAAACCTGCAGCCCTTTTTGTGTAAGAGGTGTGTTTCTATCATTACAGCTGTGAGGAGGTACATCTGATTGTGGTAGGGCTTATTCATAGCTCATCCATTTAAATTTTTTCTTTTCACCTTCAACTTTGCTCCCCTTGTTTCCTGACCACAGCATTTGTTCAGAGATTTATAGATAAATTAACAGTACTGACAGCCATTCCCCTGCCAGCCTTGCTGTCATTAAGTGGCAGCTACTTGTTGAGAGTTCAGGAACAGAGAAAACAGTGTAGTGGGACAGAGGGAAAAATAAAGTCAGTTCAATGTTACCCTGCTAAAGGTGACCATCTGAGGTTCTCATGGGATAGGGAGTGGAAAACTGTGCATGGTGTTGGTCTTGGAGAAATCACTACATCAAGGGTTTGCCCAAAGAGGTTCTTATAGTTCATTTGAGCTTCCTCTTAGCCTGGCCTCTCACTGTGTGAAGAGGCCCAGGTGAGACCCAGAGGCAGAAAAGACCCACACGAGACAATGCAATGTTGGATCCTGTCAGAATATGGATGTTCCTTACAATATCTGCTCAGTACTTTGTCCAGATTCAGAAATCAATTATCTCAATATTACATCCTTCTTTTGGTGTTTACTCAGTTTGATTGCAGTTTGTTACTTTAACCAGCCAGCATGCATTAAGCAACATGTTTTGTGCATACCAAAGATGACCTAGGTCCCTCTAGGTTCAGACAGAAAGACCTGAAATATTTTAATCTTCGCCTAACTCAGAGGGAAGCTTGAGCTCAGCTCCTACCATCTCCTCCTTTCACCACACCATAACAATGCCTGAAAAGTTTGAGTTATTTCATGTAAGTTAGAAATGTGAATGTGTTACGAGTCAGCTTTGAATATGGCCTCGATTCCAAAAGGTGTTATCATCAAATCAAAATTATTCACACATGTCAAGTTAACATTTTATTTTTATTCCTTACTCAATTTTTGGCAAGCTTACAGGAGCTGTCAGTGTTTCAGTATTTTGAGAAGAATATTTTAATAAAACAGTGATGTGCTGAAAGGGGTTCACAAGAACTCACTAGAGGCCCTTGTTAAAATTCTGCCACCCTTCAAAAAATTATTCCCTTGCCTCTCAAGGAGTTCACCCCCTCTCTGGATACTGCTAAATCATTTCTGCCAGGGATGAGTTTCATCCCTTGGGGCTCATAAAGATACTTCTGAAGAGCAAATTGTTTGCCTTTGAAATAGACCAGATTGCATGAAATAGCAGACACTTTAAAAATAAATTCCTGGGGTAGCAACACTTCCTCGCTCCCCCCGCCCAAGCATCCGATCCGATCTCCACCACCCGTACCTCTCATTGTGTTATACTATCAAGTACTCAATCTATTTCTCAGGAACAAAGTATAAACAGTTCCAGAAAGTGCACTTAATATAACTTTTTTTGCCAAGTGGCATTGCCTCCCTGCTAGGCTGTGGTTATAAGAAAGCATTTATATTTAAAGGTAAAAAACTAAAAAAGCCAGGTTCTCCCTGTAAGCTTACAGGACTTGAGTTTATCTCAGTTTAAAAGAGGAAATTTTTGCAGGACTCTTTTCAAAAGTGTTTTAGCATATGACTGTAATAAAATAAAACACCTATTAGGTGCTATTTTAAAAAATGCAGTACTTAAAAATGGGAATTCTGATAATCTTGCTAAAATGTGTTAATTCTTTATTTCTATTGCTTAATTTGATGTGATTGAATGTTTAAATTATGACTGTGTAGACCTAGATGAGTTTGCCCTGGAAGAATTGGTGTGCCAGATATACCAGAGCTTCTTTTTTAAATGCTGAATTGAGAGAAACAATCTGAGAAGAAATCTTCTTTCTTCTGAATGCACTCTTGCCAATCACTGAAAAGTAGGGTCTTATCTGTATAGGATATGCATGATTCACATTTTACTACTATAAAAAAAATATTTCTAAGATTATGCTTTTTGTTTTAAAACAGACCTAAAACCTTGCCTATGTGTTCCAAGTGTAAATTAACACTGTTGCATTTCATTAGCCAAAAGAAAACCTGGAAACTCTGAATGGCCCTTTTTTCCCTCATTGGCTTGTTAATTCTGAAACTAACAGATGATTACTGAAATGGGAATATTATTAATGTCTTTCACAGCAAAATTTAAATGACCCATCTGACACAATTTCTAGCTTTGTTTGTATTGTCTCTTCCAATCAATGGCTGTGGCAATTGGAAGAAGAATATAGATCACCATTTAAAATGAATGGGCCATAAGACTCTGCTATATTAGTATAAGAGCTAACAAGTATAGCAGCTATTTCCACTGCTGCATTCTTTGGTTTCACATCTAAAATATTCATTAAAACACCTTTCATTTCTCCTAAGCTGTTGTAAAACTAAGCTTGCTGCTGACTTGAAAGGGTAAAATCCTATTTATTGGAACATTGCTCCTGAGTAAGATTTAGGTTCACCAGCTACTGATGTTCACTGCTTTACTGATGTTTGTCCTGCTTTTAGGGCCAGTGCTAGAAAATTGTACCAGTGGGTGTTTGCGTGCTTTAGGTGATGTGTTGTCACTGTATGAAAAATGAACCAACCCAGCAAAACATTAGGAACTAATACTTAAAACCTGTCTCAAGAAAGTGTTGATTGCCTCTGCAGCTCTGATGGTGGTGTAGTTTTACTGGTTTCTTAGCAAGGAGTAAGGCATGACAATCATCCTGTGGTGTTATTCGGGCAGACCACCAAGAAGGCTAGGCTGCACTCCTGCTGCTCATCCACTTTGGGGAAAATACTCAGCCTTCTTAGATCTTCATTTTTCTCTGTCTCTTAAATACAGTAAGACATTTACCTCCTCTATGAAGTGTTCACACATGAGTTTTGATGAAAAATGTTATGAGAAAGATAGATACTAACAACATTTCAATGGCCTTGCAAGATGAAAAGTGGCTGAACTAAGAAAATGAACATGCTCCTGAGTAGTTGACAGTCATAGTCACAGTAACTTTTGCTGACTGGCAAATGACTAAAGCCCAGAATTTCTGGCTTATTCTGAAGATTTGAATTGTGTAATTACTCCCTTAGAAGAGTTAGAGTTGAAGGGAAATGTATGATGTATAAACACATATCAGAAGATGCAGCTTCATATGCAGTTTAGAGTAAGCGGGAAAAACTTTTCCAAAGGAAAGTAATTGAACTTGCTGATACTCATAAACCCATAGGTCACGTAATTTCGTGGAGCAAAAACATTGAAAGATAATCTCTGCTGGTTTTGTACAAACCTTTTTGGGTTTGTTGTTAAGATTATCTTCGGAGCTGTAGCTGAAAGCCTGAATCTCGCACTTCTTGAATATAGAAGTCTGCAGTGTACACACAGCAGGATCCAGAGGGGTGCACATTGCCTTGCAGGGGAGACAGCGGGCTGCTGTTCCTGCACCACATTAGGAAAAAAATGCATTAGGCATCAATACTTGCAAACTTATTTTTCAGTTGAACATTTGCCTTTTTTGTCTTCCACTATGATGGCTAAGTTAATGCGTGGTTTTTACAAACAATTTTTTCAAGTAGTAGTTGTGATCTTCAATTTATCAACAGCTGCACTGATTTGGCAATGGTAGCAGTAGGTCTTCAAGTGTGAAAATTAATGATACAATTATTAATATATTATTTTCCAAGCAGACACTCAAAACCCTAGACAAATCTTGAAGTGCTGATTTCCATGAATTTAAGTAGCTGGAAATATTTGTGACGTGTAATAGCCTGACACGGAGCTTTATCACTGAAAACAAATGCATCACGTCACCCTGGTGAGCAAAGCATCCTTTCTGGGAGGAAGTGTAAGGGTAGGATTTGGGAAGAGGAGAATCTGCAAGCATTGCAGACTAACCTGGTAGGAGAATCAGGCAAGTCCTGATTGAGGATGTCTGAACATCCATTTGAATAGAATTAGTTAAATATTTAGTCATCTCAGAAGAAGCTGTTGAGAAAAAGAAGGGCCTGTGCCAAGGATCTATCACGACTTTCACATTTCCTGGGACATATTAAATAGAATAGGAAAGCAGTAGACCTGTCCTCTGAGTCAGCAAAGATTTTTAAGGAAAATTGAAAGATATTGTTAATTTGGATTGGTTTTGAATCTATTGTGCAAAATCCCCAAAATACAAAACAGAATATAAAAGATGTCCATATAAAAAAAGTCAGTAATGAAACTTTCCCCTTTAGAACTTCATAGTCCAATTGTCCAGGGTAAAGCTTCTATTTTCACTTTTGATCTGCATTAAAATCAATTGCAGAAATGTTAGAATTAGTTAGAGTTGTTAAAAAATACCTGCACTGCTAAGTGTGGAGTGGAACAATTTATATTGGTGTGTAGTACAAATGCTGCAGAAACATGTATTACAATGTTATATGGAGATTGTCACAGTGATGATACAGAGCATACATTCACCAGCTTTTCAGATGATGGAAAGACAGAGAATATTACCAGGAGTCTAATAATGAATTTAGGGATGAGATTGTTCCTTTGATTTTATATATCACATTACAGCCTAAGCACAGTCCCAATCTGAACACAGACATCAGAACTGTTACGTGTACTTTATTAACGTTTAGATGATGTGTTCATGAAACATTGTTTTGTACTTGTAAATCAAAGGAATGCATTTTGATAAAAAAGAAACATACTTGACTAGATTTCTTTTTATGTTTTAGTTCTTGCTGTCCTGCATAAGGCTGTGCTATTAGAGTCCATTAGCACAGTGACTCTACAACTTGGTGAGGGATTTATGGATCAGTTTGACTCTGCAGACATGGTGGTTCAGGTGTGAAATAGCCATAGGAAATTTAATCTTAGTCAGCAATTTGTACTGCCAAAACTCAGGAAGGGTCTACTACCTAGCCTTCAGCAGAGGTTGTAACAATAGGTCCTTCTTGAAGCAGAGAAGGAAACTATAAGGAAAGTGTCAAATCATAACTGGTTATTGTTTTAAAATTCTGGTTATCCAAGAGAACATAGTGGAATAACTTAGATATAAGCAATTACTTCATAATTGAAAGAGTATTTAGGAATCCTGGGTTTGCAAGGCTTTAACTAGAGTGCAAGAAGAGCATGCAGAAAGACTGAGATGACAGGTGACAGCGTCACAGCTAAAATACCTGTCTTACTCTGCTGCAAGGGGAAGGTCCTTAGGCAAAGATCTCATTTTCTTATCTGTACTCTGCGATGCTTTGCTCTCTTTTGCTTTCTTTTTATACCTCGAAAAGCTTTCCTTTGAATAAATTGATTTCTTGTAACTGTAGTCTCTTCTAAAACTATTGCTTTTGTGACAGAGTCTGCTAATTCTAAAAAAAAAAACAACAAAAAAAAAAAAAAAAACCCAGAAAGATTAAGAAATCTACAGTACAATGGATTATGTTACTGTCTATGACCCAACGTTTCCAGTCATACTTTATTCCAAGTAAAACAGTCTGTGTCCATGCTTTGCCTGTGCTAACTGAAAGAGAGGCCAGGCATGGGAGAGACTATTGGTTACCCTGCGTAATTCCCAGGCCATTTACAGACTATGCTGACTTAACTTTCCAAGAGAATATCTGAGCAATGTTTGAGGGACTTATGTGTCATAAATCACTTCCAATGGGAAGCGTGGGGCAGACTGATCAGAATCGCCTCTCTTCTCTGTGCACCATCCTCCAGCCCGACTGGCTGGACTGAGAGGAGAGTGTGCAGACATGAAATTACCTTTGCAGTAGAGCAGGATGGTCAAGGAGAATTCTTTTAAACTCTGATGAGGCATGCTCCTGTAGAGCCATAATTATAAATGGCTGAAGAAAAAAATGACAAATAGCAGGTAAAGAGGTATTGCAAATGTAGCTGCAAGTGACTGGGAGGCTGTGTTGATGGGACTACTCAGGGGTCAGGAATTGGAATCAGCATTATTCAGTATATTCATAAGTGACCTTGAGGACAAAATGAATTCCATACTAATTAAAATTTTTAGACAACATGCCTTAAAGGAAGAGTAAATAGAGAGGATGGCAAATTAAAAATCCAAAAGGGTGTATGAATGCTTTGAGGGTGGATCAAAACGATGAAGTTTATGTAAAGAAATCAAGGCAAAACATCAGAAGAAGTATTTGAAGTTCTTTTTTTGTTGTAAGCATCAGAGTTTTGGTGGATTTTTGCGCCATCTCTTCTTTCATTATTTTGACACAGAACCACTCTCTGCCCTTAAGTCCCCTGAAGTCACACATATAAAACAACAGGATAATAGGGTGCAATGGCATAATTTGAAGGTCTAAGTAGCCTAAATACCTTAGGGACGTATAGGGATTTTTAGTCCCAGATTCATCCCACTTGACTCCAAGAACTTAACTGAAGTACCCAGATTAGGTGTCCCATTATGAAAGTTAGGTAGGATGAATCCAAGCCTCACAGGTGACTATTAGAAGAGCACACACAAGGTGACTTTCATCATCACCTTCTCTCTGAGCAGCACTCTTGTCCCATCAGCTGTCTTGGCAGAACATGTTTCATAAGCTGGGAAAAATAAAAAAGGAAGGGTTCACAGAGAAATCTGCAAGGAATGGGAACACTGCTCCCATTTCATAATAAGAAGTAAAGGCAATAGCACCAATTTCCTTTGTGATCCATGTGTCCAAATGAATTGGATCATCAAAGGTTATACTGCATAAGTGTTAAGCAGAATATGGTTTGAAAGAAATCAGTGTCTTGTAATAACTGTAAGGATAAAAGAGTCTAAAATATCCAACTATATTTAATATCTATGAAATTAAGCTGCATAATGTAATGACATGTTATGCTACCATTAACACATTATAACTATGTAATTTGGAAGGCTAATTTTTTTTTTGTAAAACCACTTAACTACATAAAATTGAAAATAATGATTATTGTAACTACTTCCATTTTTTGTCTTTGGAAGTTCAAAATTAAATATGCCATATACAGTTATTTTATGATGATGTGTAATTTTATGAAATGGTCATATAACATGTACAGTAATTATTGACATAAAAATCCTAAATACATAAATCATCACATATAAAATCTGTTATAACACATTAACTTTACCAGCAGCCAAGGTAAGTCATTCAGCATCTCATTGACTTAACACCCAGAATTGACCAAGGAACCCAGATAAGATGACAGAAAATTGCAAATCTCAGCTAAGATATAAAATAATAATATCAAGGCAGCCTTGGATCTGAAACTTCTCCATTCTGTTTTCTTCTGACTTTCTAGTACTTCAATTCTTTGAAGACCAGCATGGAAAAAAGTAAAACCTGGCAGGTCACCCTGATGGCCCTCTTAGTCTAGTTGTAATGTATCTCACAGTTGGGTTCCCATCAGTCCTTTGGAGACTATTCAACTGCCTAACTCAGCTCATTTTCAGGAAATTTTTTTTTAATATTCAGTCTAATTTTTTCTCTATTGCTTTTGCTAATATGCTTTAAAAATTTAGACTGTTATCATTCTCCCCATATGTCTTACTTATGACTCTGTGAAATTATATGTGTACATGTCTTCCAGCCTCATAACCATTTCTATTAGTCTTCTCGGAACTCTCTGTAAATTGTTGCTATCATTTAGAGAGGTCTCCTGCTCTGATTCATAAATCCACATAAATTTCGGCTACTTTGGGGAAACCAGCCTTTCCTGTTAATGAATCAAAATTATTAAAAGGAATATTTATTTCATGCCAGAATTACATGAGAGGGAAAACTCAGTTGTCAAACCACCAGCAAAAGTGTGAGCTTATGATAAATCAGAGTTGATAAAACAATATCAATTCTTGAATTTTACAATTTTCTTTTATTCTGAAGAAGTAAGAAATTATTTTTTTAAAAGTCTTCCCTGTAGCTAAAAACTTAGAGAGATAAAGGAAATATTTTGAAAGATAAGCTGTTCTGAGTTCGTAATGTTATAGTACTTTTTATTGAAATAAATCAAATAATTAAAAAAAAAGTATTTACAATTGTACAATAATAGATTTTTATCAATGCACTTTGAAGTTTTCCAGTTGAAATTCTGAAAAATGTGTGCATTCAGAGGGGAAATGGTTCACAGAAATTTTTTGATAAACTAATTTTTGAGGAGATAGAGCTAGAAAAGCTCCATTCTCTCACGTATCTCCTTCACTGCGCAGACTGAAAGATGATTGGCAATTTCAAAGCACTTTTAATTCTATTATACAGTATATCCTCAGAGAACAGGGCTGATGCACTAATAGGCACAGAACACTTTACAGTAAAATACGGCAAAAGAGTTTATATGAGTTATCTCATGTGTGAGCTAGGCTTTGCTGTCTACCAAGAGGGGTAGATTTTACATGTTCTTTGTAACCTAATGTTCCTAGGAAATGAAATGAGTTGTGTTAGATATGGGCAACTTTGTTCATCCTGGGAGTCTGGAAGAACAGAATAGAATAGAAGAAGAGGAGTAGGAATGCTCCTTCCTACCCTGGACCTTGTCTGAAGGTGTGTATTGCCAGAAACTGCCTCCAATTTCCTCTGTGTGCCTAACTTCTTTCCATGAGTTATTCTGGTCTGTGAGCTGTACCTCACCACAGGGCAGATCTGTCTCAGGCTCATTCTGTGTGCAAGGCTGAATGATACAGCAGTGTTAGAGAGCTCCCCAACACGAGGGGGTGACAGTACCCAGCCAGCATCCCCAGTCCAGCATAACAAGGTCACCGTTTCTCACGGATCTGAGGGGAGTTTGCAGTATGGTAGAAACACGAAGGCTGAGAGTTCCATGCTGCAACATTTCTTCAGCAGACAGAGAGTGTTTACAGAAGCACTGGAGAGCCCAGCATTTCCTCTTAGACGATGGTTTTTTGCTGCTCAGGAGCCTCTATCAGTACCTTTTTTTTTTTTTTTCCATAGATCTGGTGACTCTCTCCAGCATCTTTAAAGGATGCTAGGATTGCCTTACCAGGCACCATATATGTATTTATTAAGGCCAAGTACCAAGAGAATACTGAAGCGTTTATATGAGATCTTACATTAAACGCACTACACATATTCAGAAAAATCTAGCCCAAGCAAGTTTACTAGTATTGTCCAACTTTTATACATCTGAATAATTTATTTCGTCATGCAGGAAATTTATTCCCAACATTTATTTTTTCAAGATTTCCTATTCAACATCCCTGTAAATTCAGCTGAAATGTTGGAAGTCAGGAAAGTTTTTTAAAATGTTAAGTTTTCTTTTCAGCAAATAAGTAGAAAGTATTTTAAAATCTTCTAAGAATGGAAAGCTGAGGTGTTAGCCAGAAAAAAACAAAATTAACAAAATAAAATTAAATATTTCTAAAGTATTGTTAGAAGGAGAACTCACTGAGTTGAAAGCTCCTAATCAGAATGACTAGCCTACAAGTGTGGAGGTGAGTATGCTTATAATCCTACTGTATTTTAATACTAGATATTCTGAGTATTAGTCCTGAACATCAATAGTGTGTTTTCTTTTCCCTATGCAGTGTGCACACTCAAGTCCCATTAATGTCAACGAGAATTTGTATCAACAGGAGACTATAAATCCCTGAGGTACTTTTTCATAATGGTGGAGTCTTAGTTGAAGAAACTGGGAGATCAATAATGCACTGAGGACACATTTTCTTCCTAGGTGCGACATACTAGAGGTTTTCTAATGTCAAAACTCAGACAGGAAACACAGGCAAACAAGAAGTGGAAATAACAAATCATTTGGCCAGCTTGAATAGCTTTTCCCAATGACAATCTGGAGCATAATACAGGAAATTTATCACTGATTCACATTGCTATATTTTTGTATTTCTTTCAGAGTAATTGTGACATCCTACTGCTAACTGGCAGTATTATCTAGTGTCTGTTCTGCAAATCTGTCTCTTTAGCTAAAAAAAAAATATTAAATGGCAGGATAACCTCAAGAAAAGCCCAAGGGAAGCTAGATGTGGTCATGATGCGTTATGTGCACAGTTTGGAGTTGAAAGGGATCTTGCAGTAACTATTTCATTCATACAGAATTTCTGCAAACAGAGTTAAGTACATGTTTCATACTGGTATCCTTCTGGCTTTTGAATGTAGGCAAAGATGTTGAATGTGGTTCCTTTGAAATGTGGGCTCTAATTTATGCAATTTGCACTATTTTTAGTGTCAGGCAGCTGTTATATCTTTTTTTTCCCCTCTTCAAGTAAAAGACATTTGTGATTTTTTACATGTTGTTAATATTGGTTTACCATTTTTGTAATATCAAGGTAAGGATGCATGATTATGTTATAGCAGGAATAAACTTGAAATTCTGGAGAGCAATATGTGCTATAACAGCACTTTTTTCCTTAGATCAAATCAAATAATAGTTATGGAGGGAAAATCTGCTCTTGAAACTTGCTACTTTCTTCCAAAGACAGTGAGAGTTGCTACTGAGAGCAAGGTCATTGCAAAAAAAAAAAAAAAAAAAAAA
>VYXF01000461.1:1118741-1189292 GCA_013397295.1 Polioptila caerulea
GGTTTTGGGGCCCCTTTTTTTTTTTTTTTTTTTTTTTTGTTCTTTTATTAAAAATTTCTTAGTAATTCATTTAGACTTTCTTGCCACTGGGCACATACAGATAACAACAACAAACAATGGCACTGTATTTATCACTTTATTCTGTTTTGCAGTGTATCTCTGATTATGGAAACAATACATTTTTTGCACCTTTCTTTTGTTACAATTTGTCAAGGGTACCCTTTATAAACAATATATTTTCCCATTTTAATAAAAGGCTAGAACTGCACTAAAGATGGGATTTGAAACAAAAACCCATCAAGCTGCTAAAATAAGGTTACAAGGCCTTCATTTCTACCACACCATCTCATGAGTTAAAAAGCCTTCTATCTACTACATTTTCTAGCCCTACTATTCAAATGTAAAAGCCCTATATCTATTTAATTACTGAACAAATTTCACTTCTTTCACGAGAATGTCTTGCCATGTAGTCCTGCAAAGAGTGATTGCTGTTGCAAACATCCCACTGACACCTAACGATTTGTACCAAATAACCTGGCTCTGAGGACATTTTTTTCCTTACATATAATCTATTCCCTTTTTCTTTAGCCAGTACTTATGCATATGCAAAGGTATTATTATGAAGGAGACCCAACATCCTTTGATGACTGAGGAAAATCTGGCCCCTTTGAAGTTTATGCGAATTTTCCTTTTCAGCTGCAGCAGGGGGAGCCTCACCCCATCTGTCTAAGTCTCCCTAAGTATTTCACATGGCTTGGGTCCAAAAAGAGGTGATCTCTGTGTTCTACAGTGAATGGTAACCTCACTGGTTACTATAACTGCATCCAGTTGTAAATCCCCAAAGGTGATAGCAGATATGGTCGTAGTTCTCATATGGTCCTTTCCTCAAGCCTGCCTAGAGACCTCTTCATTTCTCTTCTGCTGTACCTCCCACACTCTTCTTAAAGTGGGGAAGAATTTGCATTATTTGCAGAAGCAATCCTTTTGACTCCTTTCAAGGCTAGCCCAACAAGGCGTAGCTGTCATTACTGAGGTGCCCAGAACCTGTCCTGTGGATTTAACAGTGACAAAACCAAGGACTTGCTTTCCTTTTCAGCTTTTCTACTAATTTCTTCAGAAATTTCTTCTTCTGACTTGCATTAATAGAGTGAAACACAGACCAGGAAAACTAATCTACTGTAGTAATGTTTTAATTAATAATTAGATACAGCTTGTTCTCTCAAGATGAAAATATTTCATTATGACTAAATCTTTATTCTAGAGAAGGACTAAAATATCATGATTTGTGTTCTGAACCATCAAGAGAGTACAAAACTCAGGTGTTTAACAGTGTAAGTCTTCCAACAAAGCAAAAGTGTACTTCTGCAGTGTGTCAGTGGAAAGACTACAAAGTCTCATGAACCACAATAAGGCCAGCTCAGTTGCTCCAGCTCCTCTTCCACGCCAGATATGTTCAGATAACTCCTGACATCAAAACAGGCTTGCTTTCATATTCCCCTGAAACTTGTATGTAGTCTGTCTAATATTTTCTAGATCTATGCTATGTCAGCTGTTAACAACTGACTTCAAATACAATTTTCTACCACTTGAAACCGGAATTTGCATCTGACTTTAAATTCAGTACCAGTTTCAGAGGAGTATCATAGGAGAGTCAGCTAATCTCATTTCACTTTCACAATGTTTCTGGATGTCTGGTTGAAGATTAAAACACTCATGAAAGCAGCTGCAGAACTAAGCAATCACGATAGCACTAAACAAGTTTATTCTTGATCTGCAATATCATTAGAAAATTTAGGGGATTAGTGTTCATTACATGTGGTATATATTTGTCTTTATTTACTACATATTTATCTGAAAGGTTAATGAAAATGCAGATGCAATGGTTTCTTTATGTGAGTTTACCTTCCAGGAGTGCCAGTTTCCAGACTAATTGATTATGTCAGAAGCTCTATAAATATCAATAGCATATGGAAAGGTTAAGCCGAGGTCTCCACATAACTGGATTCATACTCTTTATTGATGGTACAACCATTATCCAACCATAATGGAAGTGCTTTGAGTGTGAAATAGAGTAGAACATTGAATAATTTTCACCAATGACTGACTGGAGGAATCAAACTGAGTGACTTCTGCAAACTAATGAACAAATTTATGATATACAGTGTGTAAACTAAAACTAGAATTAAAAAAAACCCCCAAGACTAATGTAAAATTTAATGTATGTAATCATTGTTTGCCAGTTATAGTTTAATACTATTTAGCATGCTCTTCAATCTCCTCTGAAATAAACAGTAGGAGGTTGTGTTAGAATGACATCTTGCAAATAAGAGAAGGTAGTTGACAATATGTTACTCAGTTTTCCCTAAAAACCCTAAAGATACTTTCTAGCTTGGAAGAATATTAGGAGTCAGTTCTAAATCAGAATTTGATTGCACTGTCTTCTTTTAAGATGTTAACAGCAATTTTTCAGAATGGTTATTTTATTGCTCCCTGTTAGTTTTTCTCCTTTATTAGCTCTAGTGGGGCTTTTTGGTACAATACAGAGGAGTCAGTCCAATCTCTAAGTGTCGTTTCCCTGGCAGCTCTGGATAGCAAAAGAGCCTGAAAGCAATGTGGCATTCCCACTGCCATCACTCCCCCATCGATCTGGGGGTAGAGTAGGAGGGGTATTGCAGCTTCACCAATTGTTACAAAGAAAGCTGGATTAGTTTATTAAAAGTTTGAGTAGTTACTGATGTATATTCTACATGGTGTGGAACAATTGGAGAGGCATATTCAGTCTGCCACATGGAGCCATAACCCCATTTTCACACTCAAGGCTAGATTGCACTTGGACTGTTCACCCACCACTCTGTCCTTTCCTCTTTCTGAAATAATCTCTGCGCCCAACAGGTTTTGTGACAAGACTGTGCTTCATTGCAGTTAATAATTTAAAAACTAGAGATATTGCTTTGAAAACAAAATCACTGTAAACATGCCTAAGTTTTCTAACCAGCTGAAAAATGCAGCTAAAACTCCTGTATATTTCCACATCTGGACTGCTTATTTCAGTAAGAGGTATGGGAGAGTGGTTCAGCTGTTTGCATCAGAAATGAAAAGAAATGCTCTTCTCTCAGTATTCAGTACATTTTCTTTTCATTGAAAAAATATACTATACCAATTGCAATTCATTTTACTATTTTTCTCTGATAATGAGGGTGCTTAGACCTCAAATTATAACACTTTACCATATAAATTTCCCTTAAATTTAGTACACATCAGCATTAGGAAATGCTACCTTTTGGTTTTGAAATATTGCTAGAGAGAATTTAGGGGAGAACTAGGTATAATTAATTCCATCTTTAACATCTGTTTCTAACTGCATGAAGCTTTGTGTGCGAGTAAAATCCCTATACTGGTGAAAGCAACAACAAAATTCCTTTTGAGTTTATCCCAATTGATCAGGCTATTCCTGTGGGACCAGGTTTTTCCAGCTTCACTTGATCACGATCCACACTCCACATGATCTGACCCAAATCAGCGTGCAGGAAGATGAACTTCACTCTGACCCCTGATTCTCAAAAATCTACTGTGTCATCCCATTGACACAGAGTTTATCTCTATCTTGGAGAGATTGGTTTCTCCTACAGTTGAGAAGCCATGAGTGACTTTATGCCAGATTTACTTTTATCATTTGCTAAGCATTGTCCACATCAGCCTTTGAGCTTTATCAGCTAAGCACCAATGAGGTGACCCTGGTTAGACTATTTGCATGAGCAGGACAAACTGCTGCAAGCTGTGATATGTGCAGCCCGTTACCCTGTCTGGGCAGGAGGTGACCCACATCATGGGAACAGCTTTGGGCACACTGTTGAGCGGAAGCAGTGACTGATGGACCAGCTGTAACAGGGGAAAAGCAGGAAAATCTTGATGAAACGCATGGCTGTGGATGCTTCGACATTCCTTCTGCCCAAATTTTCATTGGCTCCTCACAACTGTTAAGGGGGGAATTTACATTGGACACATAGGGAAAAAAGGAGAGGGTTGTCTTTCCTACTACTAAGAGTGTGGTGGGGGAGAATATCTTTTAGCTTTTGACATGAATATAATATGATATTCTTGATGATTGTCATCCAGACCAGTCAAAAATGAAAGGTCAAATCCAATTCATTTTAGTCATGTAAAGGACCCTACAAAGTCAGTTTGACTAATGTTCTTCAGGGAGAGAAATTTAGCTTTGAGCATTATCTGGAGCAAAAGGAAGTGTAAAGCCATTGCTTTTTCAGAATTGCTGTTAAGGACACTAAAAAAAGCTTTAAAAATGACTTTGAATTGCTTCAGTTAAAAAAGTGCTAGAGTTTGACTGAAGTAGCTGAAGAGTACATTAAGACCCAGATTTTCCTGCTGTCCAGCAAAGTCTTAATCCCTGTAGTAACATCATGCACTCTCAAGGCAAACAGTATGGTCCCGTGTAGACTGGGGCTTCATTCACCCTCTAAATGGAAGAAAGCTACTGAAAATTACCTCTGTCTAAGTCACACAACTACACAAATTATCTCTAAAACAAACAGCATATATAAAATGCTGTTTTATTAAATGCACTGCTGTTTTCCATTGAGAAATGTGAAGGTCGTGGGAATAGTTATTCTTTTTCAAATTTTGAAAATAACTAAGCTCTTTCTATGACATGAGACACTTGATTTCTGAAAGCACCTCCAAATCCTCATAAATAGATAATACAGTGCCTATGTTGTTGTGAGAATGTCCCTGCTTATGAACTGTGCTTAAATTACCTTGTACTACCCCAATTAGATTCACAACATACCTATATTGCGGAAGGCTGTTTTCTCTCTCAATTAGTTGAAAAGGATTAGACACACTGATAGATAGTACTAAATGCTAATGGGTCAGATCCTAAAGCCATTACACTGTTTTCATGCTGCATTCTGCTGGCATTGATTTCACTGGAGCGCTGAGGAAAACCCGAATATGAACATCAGTATGCAGCTCAATATTTTATGGGTTTTCTAGTCTTGGCTTTTAAAAATATTCTCCCTCTGCTATTCTTTAGCCAGAAGAGCAAAAAGAGCTAGTTCCAGCCCTGACTTCAAAAAAAAAGGCTGAGTGACAGTACAGAGGCTTGAGGAAATCACAAGTTTATATGTGGGCTTTTTTATCGTCTCTAATGGCAAAATTAAAATTAGTTCCCAATTAAAAGAGAAAAGCACAAGTACAATCTGAGAACAGAAGATAAAGGGTGCCATGAAGAGAAGATTATTAAGCAGCATAGTATAACAGGACCCCAGGTGCAGAAGGGCCTCATTATACTCACATTCTTGTGCTGCAACATACAGATGTACAGTAAACCAAGAAAAAAAAAATATTCCAAAGGACAATTTTATACAGCGGCTACATTTGAGATGAGTACATGTTTTTTGAAGACAGACCATAACAACTTGGTTTTTACTTCCAAAATAGAGTGGCACATTAATTGCTTGATCAGCCAAATGAAACTAAATGTAATTAAGACTAGTGTGGGGTTAATTTGATCCATAATTATGTTATATAAAGTAAATGAAAATTGTTTCCTTCCTAAATTGCAATTCATTACAATTACAGATATTAAAATAAGATACTATAAAATTACATGAAGCATGTACACATTAATAGCCATTAGTAATAGCTTGATATTTCTATCCAAGCAACAGTTTATTAGAATGCCAAAAGGTTATATTTGACAACTCACACGACTGATTTTTTTACTCATCCTTTCTCCTCCTCTAAGAAATTCAGTCTTCTTACACACAGAACATATGCCATGTCATATTTGTGCATGTTAGGCATATCAGTTTTAGTCTAAGGTTTGTTTTAACAGTATTGTTTATTGTTCATTAAAATAGTGAAGTTTGACAGCTGTATCTCTGGAACAAGCCACACCAGTCTTGGTGGAGAGGAACTGCCTCTCCCAGCACAATACAGTGCTTTGTTTTGGGACAAGAACTTCTCGGTAGTGGGAAAATGCAGATTTAGATCCTTTTGCTTTCCATTTAACTTAAGCATAAATTTAAAGCTAATCCCATGCTTAGTGGTTTTTCTGTGCTTAAGTAGCTTTTTACAGGGACTTGAGTATTTTGTAGAATTGGAGCCACTGGCTCTGTACACTGAAATCAATGGCAATGGTCATGGTGTGCAGGGTCTGACCTGTACCTCTTATGAGATGAAATATCCCTAGGTTTTTTTTACAAAGAATTGTAAACTTCATGGTATCACATTTTGACCACTGTTATGAATTGATTTCCTACTGTTTCTTTTTCTGAAATTTTTCCTTTCAGGGACAGAAAATGTCTAGCAACAACATTTTAATATCAGACAAAAAGAATGACAAAGCAGTGCTTTTGAAATCATAACATCCATGTGATTTTTGAGCTGGTGATGTATGATGGACACTAGAAGTATATGTGGTATTTTAAATTCTTGTGTACATCAGATAAAAAGCTACAGGCGCAATAATAATTTTTATGCACCTAGGATCCTCACTAAAATGAGGAGAAAAATAGGAAATGCAGGATGATTCTAGTTATTAGGGTACTTCAACTCCAACATGACCAAATTTAGTGTCAAAGACATAAAATCTCTAACTGCATAGCACAGCTGGGTATCACATTTAACCACAAGGATTAGGATGTAATCCTGTGATTTCTGAACATCCTGAATTTCTGAAGTACTTCTTACTTGCAGACTCAGGATTTTATGTAGCTTGAAAAGCAGTGAGCAAATAAGTTTAATTCAAATGATCTACAATTGTTTTCTTCCTTACATGAAATAGTAAGGTATCCTTTGTTAGAGACCAGGTCTATTGCAGAGCCTTTATTTCTTTTACAATTGTTTTGTACATACTGGTCCTAGATTTTCAAGCTTAAAGCAAAATGTATTTCAAAAATAAACTCGCTATCTGTCTTCTCTTTATAGTAACCTAGACTCAGGACATTTAGTCATAGAATCAGGTTATTTCCACTGACAATAAATATATTTGTCTCTTAACCATTAATTCTGCTAATTGAGCATTTCATAAAAGTGGTTTATAAACTGATGATAAAAGATCAGCACCCTACAGTGTTGGTTATACCTGTATATAACATTAATACTTATTTAATAAGCTGACCAATAAACACATTAGGTAGAATATCTTAATGATGATATCTTACTTTCAACAAACTGAGAGATATGTTTTGCAATATTTAATTGAGCAAAACTCCCAGTGGCTTCAGTGAAAGGTGTTCTTGATTAAGGACTACAGAATTTCACCTTAATAATATTTATCATTTATGCATGGAAATGTAGGGTGATAACAGTTATTAGCATTCCAAGTAAAGTAGCTCATGCAAATTATTCTGCTATTAAATAGTCAACCACATTGTATTTAATACCCCCAAATAGTTATGTATATTTAACAGGGAAGTGACAATAGGAAAAAACAGATTTAGTTCAGATGTGGAGCTGCTATGTAAACCAATTATCTATCCTGAGGGAAACAGCTCTGTCTACAACTACTTAGGCTCTAGGGCCTATTACAAATCCTGGAGTGGGCTGTTGTTTCAGTTCTCAAGGGAATCTACCACGTCATACTGGAAATAGTTGACAATAATTAGAAAGCCTGCTTCTGCCAGTACTGAGCACATTTTTAATACCTTTCTAAGTGTTACAGGAGATAATATATAAGGCTTTTAGAATTCCAGTCAGGCTAAGGTGAACCATGGAAAGGACAACTACACAATAGCCCCAAACTGGACTGTGACAGGCTAATTATTGTGGCTTCATTATAAAACCTCTTTTTGCATAGGTCATCTGGGAAGTGTAATTAAAAATGCATTATTGGTGTATATTTTTATTGAAGCAGTTAAATTAAAAAGCAAAAAAAAAAAATAATTATTTGACGAGCAAATAATAATGTTGGTCAACAGCTTTTATCCAAGAAAGAAAGAACAAGTTAGTGGTTCATTAGCAGTAAATGTGTTAACTGGAATGCCGTGTGAAAAATGAGCCATAGAACAGCTTTTAAATACTCAGATTAAAGGATTTATAATGTCAAGTTTAACACAGAAATTATAGATAGTATTACATTGCCATGAGTAACAGCACCTTTAATCTGACTTAGCAAAAGGATTTACTGCACATGGTATGATTTTCACAATTAGACAACTATAAATCTATCTAGTATCAAACGTCTCTATCGGCCATATAGGGGTATCAGCACACATGTGCACCTAGCTGAACGTGCTCATACACTTGGAGGAAAATGTAGAACTGCATTCTGTAAAACAGTACAGCATTTGCTGTGAAAAAGCCTTTTAGCAATTCCTGCCTCGAACAAACAGATCTCAGGGAGCCCACTCCAGCCACTGTTTAGATTTTCCTGACATGGAGCCAAAGGGATGTCCTGGAAGCATGAGGAGATACAAGGGAATCCCCCCAGGAACTTGGCAGGATCGCCATGCTGACAGTATAATTTTCCACACAGCAGTGTGTAGTTATACACTGCTTAACAATGTGGAGCTCTGCTTACACAAACCACCCATACAACACACTCATAATAAAGCCAGCTCTTCCCAGAAAGGATTAGTGGATAGAGCACACACTTGATGGTTTTCCCTCATGGGAACAGACATGTCCTGAGCATGTCATGTTGGCTGTGCTGCTAAGAATCTCTACAGGAAATATAAGATGGGTGATTTTACACTGGGCTCAGTTTGCAGGCTGTGAAGTTCTCAGCAGTTGCACAAAAGACACACTTGAGACTCTCGAAGACATGTTCAGTCTTTCTCTCTCAGAAACCATTTGGTGTTCCTCAGTGCCATTCAGCCCAGCTGCACATGCAGCTCTGGGTGTGCATGTACCAGAGACTTATACAAAAGCACAATGATATTTTCTTTCTTTTATTCTTCTTCTGGTGACTCCTAACTCCCTCCTTGCCTTTTGCTGTCAATAGTGTTGTTCTGACACTGCCAATAGGCTCACAGTCATCTAAAACCTCCTGAGATGAGAATGTCTCCTCCTGTAGATTGATATTATATATATTATATATATAATGTGTATATATATTATATATAACACACACATATATAATATATATAATATGTATATGTTATATATATAATACGTATATATTATATATATAATATGTATATATTAAGGCTGTTTACCTCCAAATTTTTACCCTTTATTCCATCTGTTAATTTTATTGTTGAGTCATTCCCATTACATTTTGCATCACAGATTTAATCCTGAATCATTCTCATAAACTGTAAAGCGATAACTCGCTGCTTAACATTTTCCAGATAGTTTATGAATACATTGAACAGCAGAATCCCAAGAGAGCTCTCCAGTGGAATTCTGTCAGTAATTGTCCTTCTCTGTGAAAACTGACCACTTACTGTTTCCCTTTGTTTCCCTTCTTTTCACCAGTTGCTAATCCTGAGCAATACCTTCCATTTAGCCCATGACTAATCTTCAAGTTTTTGTTTCTGTAAGAGTCTTTGGTGAGGGATTTTGTTGCAAGTCTGTTGAAAATCCAGTCACACTGTATCAACTGGCTGTATTATCCATATATACATTGATGTGATCTAACAACTATAAAAGATTTTGGGGCATGACTGCCATACAAAAGTTAATCTTGACCTTCTTCCCATATGATACTGATGTTTTGTAACAGTCTCTACTTTACCTGACACAGAAATACATTTCTAGGCCTGCAATAAATAGCAAAAGGAACTTTAGTGAATATCAATGTTGCATTAATCACGTTTTGTTTCTCTGCCTCTGTGGATGCTTTACACCAAAGCACCATTACAGATTGATTTCACATATCTGTTCTCAGACAACTTGGGTACATATCATCTCACCTCCGCAATTTCTTCTCATCCCCATCTACCAAAATGTCCTAACATTTTGTCTGTTGTACTGATACCATAATTTGCAAAAAAACGGTGCAAGACTTCTGATGTGTTTTTTAGAGTAAAAATCAAAGTAGTGTTATTTTGGTTTCTGTTTTAAATTATTATTTGTCTCTGAGTTCTCTTTTTACATTATCTCTGCCCTTTTTATCTTTTTCCCGCAATTTTGCTTTCAGATTTGGTACAGTAACCACTTTCCCTTGGCCTGGCAAAACTTTGATAATTTAAGGGTTACTGTAGCTTTGGGAATTAATTCCTGGAGGAGGTTGGTTATTACTGATCCATGCACAGACTTAAGTAGGCCAAGTTTCTTACTGAAAATATCCTTCCTTATCACCACATTAATTTCCTTCTTCAGGTATATTTTACTCCACCTTAAATGTTGTCATATTTTCACAATACAAAACTTACAGGAAAGTAAAACATCTACCAAAAAGGCCATTCTGTGCTCAGTACTGTAAATATGAATGTATTATGCAGTGACCTTCAAACCAGCAAGGCCTGATCCTGCTCCCAGTGCAGCTGGGGGAGTTTGCTGCAGGCTCGCTCCCTCAGAACAGGACCCTGTTACAGCTGGGCACAGGAGCGTCCTCATCAATAAACAACAAGTGAACATTTGTTACTGCATCGATTTGAAGACTTTTTCAACAATAAGGAAGGATGTCGAATGGTTATATATCTCTAAAAATAATGTCTTCCAGACATTCCTTCCTCTCTTTCTCTCTGCATGTTACATATGGATGTGTGCATGGATACACGACTGTATGGAAACCAAACATAAGTTTCTGCCTTTTTTTTATTATTTTCATTCCTCACACGAGAGCAGAACTTATGCCCCAATTTGAAAAAATGCCTAAACCTAAAAATGAATTAAACACACATAAAGTTCTGTTACTGGTCAGACCAAAACCCTAAGGGTTGCATTCTGTATTCAATTACACAAGTGTTACTCCCGTTGGAGTCAGGACTGGAGGGCAGAATTCAGCCTGAAATTGTAAACAAGAAAAAATTGAACTGAATCTGGTCTTTCCTTAATATGCACCAGTATGTACCAGGATACTGTTGAATATAAGGTCTCTTGTTTGGGAAAAAGGGCAAGAAGAAAAAAAAATCAGTGAGAAATTGGAGAAAGATTTCTCCAGGATAAAATCTGCTGTCTAGGTGCTCTGGCAAAAAAAGGTTTGTTAAAGTGAGGAAATCTGTGTTCCTAGACTCCCAAATTAGCTTGTTTTGACTTATTCTTTTCTGCTGTGTCTTAGCAATTCATCTCTGCAGCTGCATCTCCTGTACTGGTCTGCAGTTTTCTCACCCCTCTCTGGGTGAGGAACCCAGGCCAGCTCCATCCTTGACACCCAAAATAAGTGGGACAGCAACTGACAGTGATTTTCTTGCACTTTTTTCCAGGGTTTGAGGGCTGCTTGTGCTTTCCTCGTGGAAGCTGTGGCTTTTCTTTTTTTATTAGTACTTTTTTTTCTCAGATGACGTCCTCTCTATGTCATAACCCAAGCTTGTAATCTCACAAACTGCTTTACTTTTTGAAGACCTTATCACATTGTTGAGTACATCAGGAATTTGAGCAAAGGGTGAAAAAAAAAGATAGATCTGCCAAGAAGATTTGCATTTTCACAGTGCACCAAGTCGTGACTCTGCTCTGTGCATGACTCTACAGCTTGGGGAGCTTCTTTGGTTAAATCTACGCACAAGCTGGGCAAGTCTATATGAGGAATCAACTGCATGGCCCCAGAAAGAGGGTCCAAAGCCAGAATTAGAATGTGGTGTTTCAAAGAGTTATGTACATGTAGCTAAGGTGCAATTAAAGCAGAAATTATATGAGAAGCAGAGCCCAAGACAAGGCTGACATTCATTGTGTTGCCTCAGAGGATGCTGTACAGACAGTTGCCATTTCAGTGTGTGAGTGGTCTTCCTGTGTCATAGAATGGAGCCATTGTCGGCAGTGGCTGAAAAAAGTGCAGTGTGTGGGCATGAGTCCCCAAAAGACAGAACTGGGAAAAACAGAGTCTTGCTAGAGAAGGCTCTTCAAAGCACCTACTCCAAACTGCTGATGAAGTCAGTGATTCAGGAAAACTTCTGAATTGTGGCATAATGTATTTTTGCATCTTTTTCCATTTCACATGTGAACAAATGTAGCTAATAGAGTATTTTCTAAACAGAACAATATCTGAAGCTTAGCAAGGATGTTAATAACACTTGAGGGTATTGATGAAAAGCTTGTCTGTAAGCACATTATTTCAGCTTGTCTGTATGCACATTTGGTTTTGCAGTACAATTTAATATTTCTGTTTTTAAAATCCAGCTCTGTTAAAACCAAGATTTCTGATGGTCACTCTGTCTCTCATGAAATACATTTGGGAGACTTTGCAGTATTATATACTGCCTGGTTTGCTTGGGCTTAGGATCTCTAAAGATGGCACCATCCTCTTTCCCAGTGAAACTTGACCTACTGCCCCAAATACCTCATCTGATCTCAGCTGCTACAATATCTTAAAAATAAATAGGACCATACTAACCACGCAGTGATCCCAATCTGTGAAATCTTTAAATGCTCAGCTTCATTCTGACATTAGAGAGGGTCCAGCAACCATGCAAAAAATCTTAGCTATCTCTAACATGAGATAAAACTATAATAAATGTAGAAATTGATGAAATGAGGAGCAAATTATTATGGGCATTGTTAGGCAATGCACAGGTTCAGGAAAGATGAACTTTTCTTTTTCAGAAATTCTTAAACTACCCCTAAAAGTTTAACTGGCAGCAAGCAAGAGCTGACTCTAGTTCTGAGCTTTTATTCCTGGAAATAACTGGAAGAAAAAATGCTTCAAATAGAAGGTGACTATAGAACTGCAAGTCAAGGGTTAATTTTTCTTTTCTTAGGGAAGCAGTGAAAGCTGACTTTTTCCATTCTGTGTTATCTGTGGCATTATATGTGGCAGCTGCAACCTATTTCTATTCCTAAATTCTGATCATTTATTGCCATTGTGGGAGATGAAGGATTTGGTCCTTGGTCAAGAGTTCCAGGTGTCTGAGAGATTTGCAAGAACTGTGAAAAGGGGGAAAATTACACAAATAATATGACATTTCTGGAAATATCATTTGGATTTTGGTGAGCACAGAACAGGAATGGGTGGTTCAGGTCATCTGCTGAACTGGCATTTCAGTGCTTGGGCAAGCAGAGAATAGAGCAGACAGACTTGTCAGAGTCATGGGTTAAATTATTGCTTTGAAGTGTGGAGCCATCCACAACTTCAACTCACTGGTCTAACTAGCTGTTTAGGTCTCTCCCATCTACCTAAGCTAGCTGTTTTCATTCTCAGTTATTTTGTGTTTTATTGCCAGCCCTGGAGAGCACAGACAGTTTTTTCATTCTTGAAACTTTGTGCAGTCACTCAGGGAAGTGCAGTGGATCCACAGTGGAAGCTGAGCTGAGGAATTATCTTCCAGTTCCTGAATAAATCTGGTCAGTACCGGAGCAAGTCTGCTCAGATACAGTGGTAGAGTCTTAGCTGCACAAAAGAGAGAGAAGTGCATACAGAGATTAGAATTTCTCACTATGTCTACTTAATTGAACTATCTTTTCCACACATCTTTTACATTTTCTCTTCTCTTTTCAAACTCACAATTATCCACATTTTAAGGCAAAATGCCATACTATGATTATCTATTCTATTGTCCTCCTTTTCCACATAACATAAGTCAAAGAACATCCCTGAATTTATTCCTTTTTCTAGTCTTACAGCTATGGTTGAGCTGAATAAACCGTTTAGAAAAATACCTGATCGTAACATTTTCTTGTGATGAAAAATACACTGCAGTCCTGACTCACTAATTTACAATGCCTAATTACCCACAATATTAAAAATACAATCCTTGTGTCTAGTCTGAATTATTCTCACTTCTATTTCCAGGTGCTGAATCTTATCATATCTTCCTGCTAGACTGAACAACTGTGCATTCTTCAAAGTACTCTTCCCCATGTAGATAACTAAAGATTTGAGGAAAATCTGCTCTTTTGACCTTCTTTCTGATGAGTTCAAAGTCTTACCTCTACTGCTTGGTAGCAATGCCCAGATTCAGATTTGAGCAAGTAGCTCAAGCCAAGCTGGTAGTGCTGCACAAGGCATTTCCTTGCCTCTGCCTCTCATCCTTTACCCCCATACTTCCTTGTGGCAGAGGCAAATGCAAGCCTGCCAGCTGTCCAGCCGTCCTTTCCCACACCAGGGATGTTTGCACAGAGACAGACTTGTATATAGACATGCTTCTGAAGGCAAGGGGGACATAGCTGGGCTGTTCATTCCTCAACATGTGCATAAAATACAGCAAATTCCGGGCTCTAATTATGTAGATGGCTCTATTAGCTAAGGTGACATGTCACAACTTTTTATCTCCACCTAGACTTTGGGCTTACTCTTTTGCTCTCTTTTTTTACAGGCATATTGAGGGAGGGAAAATTGCAGTTATAGAGTCAGAAGTGGTGAAGCTCAAGAATTTCAGTTCTTCTAAACCACCCCAAGAAGAAGTTATTGCATTAGAGTAAGTAGTAGATTTATCCCAAATTACCCACAGAAACTTAGTCAAAATATGGCATCCAAAATATAGATGATCAAGACTCCATATTCAGATGTGAGCTGATCAAGTTAATAACACAACATTACCACTATTTTTAATATTCACAGTCACTCTGGCAGCTTTTCTCTTTGTTTCCTACCTCTTTTCTGAACCCTCAGATTTTTTTGTAATATCTTCCTTAAAGTGTGGTTGGCAGTGTTGGACTCTCACAGCAGATGCTCCAATATCAAGACACTATAACCCTCAAGTGTTTTGCTTTTTGTTTCACTAAATCATACCTTTACTCACAGAAGCCACAATGGCTACTCAGAAGCAACACATATTCAGGTGTCTGCCATGAGTGCTACTTCTTTTTTTATGGGAAATAGTGCCTGATAATCTTACAATCTGAAATTTCTTTCTTTTTAATATGACATATATTTTCTTTTTGATAAAGAGCCTTTTATCATTGGTATTGAAGCATGTGTTTGTTCTAGCTCTCTATGTTCATACTTATACACTAGTGGTCTGCTTTTATCCTTATTTATCACTTTTCGATCTTTCTTTATAGGAAAACTTCATCAGAAGCAATATGATTAGGTGATTTCTATGGGTTATTAATAAAAATATGATAAAGTTGGGAAAATTTCAAGTGAGATCCTACTCAGTGATAATTTCCCTCTTACAATTAGACTTCAAGAGCCATGAGCTGATGGTTAACTTACATAATATGTAAAACAGTTATTTTATACAGTTCTAGATCCCAAATTCAAACCTTAAAAAAGCACCTGAAATGCTTCCTAGATCTTATTATATCAACAGAACTGTTGCAAAGCAAAATTTTATTTTCATCAGGTAGTTTGATAACATCTTTCTGTCAATAACTGCAGTTTATCAATACTCACTAAATTATCTTGTTTAATTCTTCAAAATAAGAGAAGGTTCACCCCACTTCTGCTTGATGTAAGCAGGACTGTCACTTGTAGTATTTTGTTTATGATTTTTCATCATAGTAATATCAAGCTTTACTAGCACTTATTTAAGTCTGAGCTAGGAATTATTGAGATCTTCTTCAACCAGGCTGAGAAGAAGCTTCTAAATACTTGGCTTGTTAAATACTTTCTAATAATCTGACTTTAAGGTTTTTATGGCTCATTCCAATATAGTGAAAGTAGTGTATCTTTTAAATAAAATAGCTTCATTCCTTAACCTTTTCTGAGATTTTCTTAGTGCCTTGAAGGTTGAGCCACTCAAAGTGGAAGGGAGAGGGGTGCAAGGGGCTATTAGTGATAGCTGTGCATTTGCATGTACAGAATATTCATGCAGTGCAAGAATACTCGAAGGAATGTATCTTACTGGAATGCATAAGACTTGCCATATGTATCCATAACATGATGGATACACGATGAACACACAGGGAGAGAGTGTGTGCATGTGTATGAGCAAGAGCCAGCATGAGAGCAGTGGGTGTGAGCCAAAGAGGGAGGCAAAGGACGGCATTGTCCTCAGCCGGGAGAGAGGAGCTGGGCCACTCTCTGTTAGTGAGCCTGTGTCACTGGGAAGTGCAGGTCACTGGAATAGATGAGTAGGGAATGTGGTGCCTTTGATTCAAACAACTGGAGCTTATAAAACTTCATGGTCTTCCAAGAGAGAGCTGCAAAAAACAGCATGGGCTCTGTGCCCCTTTTTTGCTAGGGAGCTGTAAGGGTGGTAGCTGCCACGTGAGGGTGGCCAGCCAGTCAAGGAAAAGGCAAGTGGTGAAAAGGCATCTCTGACTGTTCATCCTCATCTTCTGAATCCTTTGCTGTGAATGACCTGAGCAGCTGAGAAACATTGAGACAATAGGTCGGGAGTGCCAGTCCTTGACGCTTTTCAACTCCACTTGTACTGCTAGAAATTGCTGTATGTTTTTGTTCTACTTTTTAGCATTGGCCTCAGTCTGCTGCTGACTAGTTTACCCAGTCCTGGATTTCTTCAGCCACCTGTGGTGGTTTGGCCAGCACTCTAGGACAGGAACTGTGCCTTCTTGGCAAATCAAACTCCGCCATTGGAGAGTGGCCCACTTAAACCACTGGAATTCAAGACGAAGTAAATTTCTTGCAGTCACTTCTGTATCTCATTACATGTACCTTTCATATCTAGTCCCTGAATCAAATCTGACACAGGCTGTGAGAAGCCAGTGTCATCAATATCTGGTGCATCTCCATGTGCAAACGTTCATGGAGCTCTGGCTAGGGAAGTCTGCTGAATATCATCGATTCTGATCTTTTGCCGTCAGTCAGTGTAATCCAACACACTACAGAGACATCAGAAGCCACTAAATTCTACCCAGTTACCTCTGTAGTAAACCAAATAATTTCTGCTAGACTAGAGTAGAGTGTAACTTCCTTGAAAGTATCAAGTTTTTATCTGAAGATACGAGTTTGTATAACTTGGAGAAGAGCTATGGGGTTTGAGTTTATGCATAGTTTCTTGCTTAGTTGAATTTGTCCACTTCCACTTGAAATCACAGCTTCTTTTTCAGTCTGCCTTTACTATACTGAAGAGCTCTTTAGTTTCTGTTTTTCTTCCTGTAGTAAAATTTGTCACCTCAAACTACTGGATCTAGAACAAAATCCATCAATAGAGGTAGGAAATGATCAACACCTTCCTCTCCACTCTCAGCAGACAAAAGATGAATTAAGTATGGAGATTCAAACAGTAAAATCTGTTGAGCATTTGGAGTTCTGCACTGAGATGAGGGCTGATGTCCTGTCCTTGGAAAGCTTGAAGGATCACTATCATGCTGAAAGTTACTCTTACTGAAACAAAGTGCCTCACTTTCAAGTACAGGCAGCCTCATAAGTCTTACATGCACAGAAGTGTCTCTCATATATATATATGTGTGTGTGTGTATATATATATAGTGGAAGATAATTCAGCTCTATCTCATATGGCTGGTATAATTTTAATTGCATGGTAAAACATGAGAGTATTTCTAGAAGCAAAAGATTCTTGAGAACACCTGCCTCCTTATGTTCAGTGTATAAATTTGTTCTCTTTCAGTATGAACTGCTTATTGAGGAATCTCAGCTAGCAAGTCCAAGAACTGACTTCACAATCTGATGAATCTAATGATTTGACTTTAATTTTTTTGTTTGTTTTTCAGAATTCTGCTAAGCCCTAGCAAAAAATCATTAAAAAGTGCTACCCCATATTTTGCAAGGGAGACTGGTTTCAAAGCCTTTCCCAAAAGTAGCAAACTCATTCCTGTAGTTTGCCTTATTTAAACCAGGTTGGACATAGCACTTCAGAATATCCTGTAAAAAATAATCCTGTACGTTCATGAGAAAGAGCAGAGAATATAGCTGAGCTTTTGCTTTTATAGTTTTTCAATATCACCCCGAGGTCACACAGGTCTGTGGAATGTCTTTCATATTGTAAATCAGAAAAGGAGGAAAAAAGCAACAAAAATGCAATTTCTCAGATGCTTCTTTATAATGAAGCACTGGCTGTTGCAGCATTGGGGACTCCCAACAGCTTCAGTGGTCCCCACGATGGAGCTGCACCCACATTGGTCACTTCAGTAACCAGCAAGGCCCCCACATCACCAACAAATGGCCATAATTCCCACTTTTCAAAGATTCCTGTGTCTTTCAAATGCCAAGACTGTACCTGAACTCATAATGACCTCTGCAGGAGGCAGGAAACTGTCAGGGAATTTCAGTGCACTGCCAAGTGTGCTGGGAGATGAAGGGTTAATCCAATCAGAGACCAGAGGCTTCGGTATTAGGGTTTATGTTTGCTCCCAGCTTGGCCAGTGTGATTGGACTATCCATCACCACAAATACACAGTAAATATGGACACACACACACACACACACACATAATGAAAATGTATGTATGTACACACATACATGCACTATTATGTGTTCATGTTCTTACACTCTGCACAATACAGATTTTTAAATACACTATCTAGAATACATAAACATCCACTTCTAACTTATAAAAGGCCAAAGTTGAGTCACAGATGAATCGTTTTTTCCCACTGCTTTCAGAACTGATTTTCACAATCAGATCTGCAGCTCCACAGAGTGCAGACCTGCATTTTCTCTGTCTGACCGCTTTACATGGAAATAACACCCAGAAACTCCTAAGTCACTTTTGGTCTCTGTTGAACAATACAAGCTCGGTAAAAAAAAAATGAAAATGGTTCTGCTGAGAAATGCAGTGCAAGCGGCACGTAAGGAGCGCAGAGCAGCTCCCGGAGGGCTGGGCTGTGCATGGCGAGCGGCGCTAACTCGGAAGGAGGAGAGCTCCTTCCCAGGGGAGCAAGTCCTGGCTCAGACACCTCCCTGTGCCCCAGAAAGAATTTCCTCTGCGGGCAGGGAGCATGCAGTGTTGATTACATTTCTTCAACTTCCCCAGCCAGGGCAGCCCATCAGTTCCATCGGGAGGGGCTTCTCGCCCCGCTGCTCTCCCGGGCTGGGCTCTGTGCTCGGGCACCCGGTAAAACTTCCCTGGCGGGAGGCACGGCCGAGAGCTCTCGGGAAATATTTCTCCCGAACGCCGAAATGGACATCCCAGACAGGTAGAGAAATCAATGGAGAACAGCAAGCTGCAGAAAGGAACAGCTCACATTGCGAGGAGAAATAAATGATTACATATTTCCATTCACCACTGGATTAATTTTCATTTTTCTTCTTATAAAAAAAAAGCAGCATCTTATTGCTGTTAGCTTGCAAGTCCAGCTACATACAGGCTGAAAAGCAGGACCGGGAAGTATCAAATTCTTCCTTTCCAGCCGCCCCTGGGTGGGCTCCTGCTTGCTCTCGCAGCCGAGCCGGCTTCCTCTGTAGTACGGCTCCGCTGGCAGTAGAGGGCACTTAAAATATGGACAAAGCATGAAGAAATGCCTTCTGAAACTTCCCTCAGAAAGCTTTTGTTTAGCTGTGTGAAACCTTCAATGCTGTCAAATGCTCCCTAGTTTAAAATCAGATTTTTAACAGTGTTCGAGTTTGGAGATTATTTAATATCTATGCTTTAAACAAAATTAAAAAGTTAATTTTGCTTTCTGTTTGAGTCAATTTTTAGCATTGTAAATAGTCTATTTAGGTTTATGGGTTTTGTCTCCTGCGGTATCAACAAAGCAACAATATTTTATTATTTGCTGACACTAGGAGTAAAGGAAATAATTTTTTCCTTAGAAAATGGTGAAAATAATTTAGTAATATTTTAGGTTATTCTGGGGTCAAGTGAACCCATTCCAAAATAGGGAAACTCAATTATACAAGTGGTACAGAAGAAAGACACTGCAATGAAAGCCTAAGAAGTGGAAAAATATGCCCCATTACTACACTTTGATTCTTCTAGGACAAATATGAAGCTTACATGTGAGCTCATAGTAGGAGTATTTCTTCAGGCTCTTAATCTCTCTTATCTCCCCTGAAGCATTTAGAAAGATTTGGACCTTCAGGGGACTTGTGATAGCATCAATATTTGGATGTGATTGTTACAGCTCTGCTCATAGGCAAAAGACACATTTCAATTACTCCCATTAATAAATTTTAATGTTGAAGTGAAATAGACTGTACTGCACCACTGTACCAACTTCAGCAATAATCCTATAAACTTAAACTCGGGAGAATTGTCCTTAAAGTCAGTAGCGTTTACTCATTTGAGGTGCTTATTTTAGGATCAGGCTTGCATGACATATTTTTCACCACTTATGGTAGTTGTAACAGTAATTGGTGGGAAAATTATGTCATATCTGTTATATGAGAAAACATAGGGAGCACATACTGTAAAGCAGGACAAAAAGGCAGAAATCTTCTCCTCCTGTAGCTATTTGAAGGTGTTGGATCAGGTCCATAAGTGGAATAAACTGATGTAGCTCCAGTGACTGAAATGAAACTGCAGGTTTAGAGCAACTGAGGAACTGGTAAATTGTCTGTCAAAACACAGGAATCAAACAGTGTGGGTGGGTTCTGGTTATATTAAATTACTGTCAGTGTTCACAAAGCTTTAAGAACAGGACAAGGAGAGGACCTTGTTTTCTAAATCTTCTTTCATATATAGTAACACAATATTTAAGTGGCTCATTATTTTTGTTTGGCCTAATTTGTGGTATCACTGGCAGTACTCCTACAAATTGTACAAAACCAACAGATTAATATTTTTGCAAGCATAAACTGGTGTAGATGCACTCATTTATATCAAACAATAATATCAGCAGAGAAATTGATTTGGCAAGGACAGATGTAGAGCTACCAGCTCACTTTTTACACTCAGTTAATGAAATTCTTCTAATGACACGTCTTTAGGGAGTTTCAGCAGGGATGGTGCCTCTGCTCACCAAAATCCCATCTTTCTGGTCCTTTGGCTCAGCTACCAATAGACAGTGCAGAGATAGTTGTTGGCAGATCTTCATCAGTTCAGTCAAAGCACAGCTACATTTTATGTATCCATCCTACAAGAGGATATTACAAATACCATCCACCTGGATGCAGGATTCCTGCTCTGTTATGTATCTAGCAAGAAAACAGACTAAGATGAGAAGGAGGGTTGCTCACTGCCAGGAAAAGGATCTGCCAAGAGGACAAAAGTTTATCCTACCCTATTTGTGTAAGAGGTAGTAGAAAATCTGCTACACTTGTCCTTGGAACAGCTGCTGCTGTTACCCCTTCACACACAATGTTTGCAGTTTCTGTTTATGTAGCATTTTTGTACCTACATAAGGGAAGCCCCTTCCTTCTTGCCTGTTGTTTCAACCCAAAAGGTAACACCAGCACCTTTTCTGTATCTTGGGAATCAAAGGCACTCTGTGAAACAGAAGTAATTGCCATGCATACAGCAGAAACCAAGCATTCATTTTCCTCTCCATTTCCAAAGGCTGAAGGAACATGTTAATTACCTAAGAACACTCCATTTGACAACTAGAACAAAAGGAGAATGCAACCACTGGAAAGCAAGAACCCAGCTTTTGTCAGCCAGGTATCAAACTGGTACAGCAGTCTGTGAATATTCCCCCAGATAAGTAAGATTCCTTACTCCAGATAAATAAGATTCCTTACTCCATTTTGTCCAGACTCTGAATGCTGCTTGTCACATGGTTAAGATTCAACTCATAAAAACATGTCTCAGCAATTGGAATTTACCCTTTGACCTTTGTTCCCCTCCCCTTTGTCCCCTGCTGTGATGCACAAGCTTTGTCTTCACTAAACATCACTGTTACACTGGTGAAAACTGCTTTTTGCACAAGTTCAAAAACACAGCAAACAGAAGAGACAAAAGCATATATAGATATAAAAATATATATGTAGTTGTTTTGTTGTATCTTTACTGCACCCAGAGAAACATCAGAATTTAATGGGTTTTGCCATATATTTGGTAAATGTTTCTGTGCAATGATGCATCCTACAAAAACAAGACATAGGAGCGGTGAAGTATTCAGTAGGGTGAAATATTTCTTTTCATTTAAAAAGTTTCTTGAACTGTGCATAGGAATGTGCATGACTGTGTGGGGCTAGAAATAGGTATCATCCTGTTCCTCTTCTCTAAACTACTAGATGGGGTCACTGTGGAGGAACAACACAGCTGCTTATGCTGGTTATTTGATGACATATGGTAATAGCTGCAGTGTTTAGAGCTGAATATGACACACCACAACAAGTTAAGCAAAATAAACCTGCTAGCCTTTCCCCCTACCACTGCATTTTAAAAAAGTGTTGTTCTATTTTGTGATGAAGAGCCATTATTAGCTGTGGACAAAAAAATTACAGTTGAGTGTTTTAAGTGCTTGGTTTCTGTATATCTGTGCATGTGAACAAAAACTAACCAGATAGGCAGATCTGTTTTAGTAAATAGGGTACTTCATACACACGAACCAACATACAAGTACACACGTGTTCAATACTAAACCAGCTTTTAACTAAAAATAATAGTACAATAGTGGCTGAGCACAGTGTTAATCTATCAGGAATACAAGAATGGTTTGTGGTGCAATCTAAGGATAACTCTGCTGCACAATTATGAGATTATATCCTCTTTAGAGGGTATAATTATGCTATCTCTATATATCTTATTTAGAAGGCATAATGCTTCTCCCCTAATAGCTGACAAACTAGTACATACCGATGCAGTGTTTTTGCTTCCAGCACACAAAATACCATGCATCCAGAAAGCTTTTGAATGCAGGATTTTTGGGCTGCAAAACACAAGGCTGGACTCCTGAAACCCACATGAAAAAATTCCTAAAAATCTAAAAAGCTACAGTCCCTGTGGCTTTTGGTAGCATGAAGCTACTTCTTGCAAGAATTTCTCCAAATTTTTCACAGATGTCTTAGTAATAACTATTGGACAACTTAAATGAAACATGTCAGTCAGTGGCATCAGAATTTTTTTTAACCATAATGAAATTGAAGGCATCTTTTTAAGCAAAATCTATCTTGTATTTAGGACAATTACCTGCCAATATAATGGATAGAGACTGAGAGGCTATAGAAGAGGTGGTAATAAGGCAGTGGTATGTTTTATCCAGAAGGTGATCAATATTTTCATTTCTTCTTTCTGGTTTTGTTGCACTGTTTAATCTTTCCAAGCTTAGATCAAATGATTGCTCATTTTGGATGATAAAGTTTATTGCTACTGTCTGGTATGTGTAATGCCTACTTAATAATATTCACCATGATAAGGCAGTAGCTCTTTTTAGTTTGTTTTCAAAGGTGGTGAGGAGTCTCACTGCTACACACTTTTTCACAGAGCTGAGGTTGCTACAAACCTAAAGATAAATCTGCAAATCTATGTGACTATTCTTTATCATTGTCACTAGCTTGGTGGTGGTCTGCCATTTTTCTTGAAAGCTGGGCACCAACTGCTGGCCAGAAGTATTTTTCACTGAATTTTTTGTACTTTAAATAAACTACTGCTTCAAGAACTGCCAAGTGTTCCTCATCCATCTTCAGGACACAGAGCTTCATGTATATCTTCACAAACCTTGACTCTGTGAAATGTTTGTCTCATCTCTCTGCCATTTATAGCAGTCTTTGAACTCACTTCTGGTTTATTGATGGCCTTGGCTAAATTAATGCAGATGTAAATTTTTTTTAAAAGGTTTACAATCTAATTGTATGCAAAATAAATCCTCATTTAGAGAAGCTCCTCCTCTTGTTGTAAAAGGCCTTTCTGATTTCATAGAGTAAATGTTGCTGAAAGCATAGAAGGGGAGTGTTGTTGTTTCCTTTGGCATTTCTCTTGCTATAGTGCTAGAATAATATGTATCTGCTTTTCCCTGTGGAGGGGGAGATAATATGATAACCTTCTGATTATATACATAAACGGGAACTGATCAGCTTCTCTTGTGGTTCGTTTTTAAGGGCAAGTTCCAGTTGGATTGTGCTAATGCACATATTCATGAATCTCTCCAAACAGGATTCACTGCTCTCCAGGGAACTGTTGAAGTATGCATCATTGTTTCAATGAAGTATCTTCATTATAAAACATAGGGACTATAAAAGGTGAATACCATTTGCCTGAGCCTAATATAATCTCTAGTTTGACTTTCTCTCACTATAGTGATTTTTTAACAGAATCAGAGAGAATAATATGAGACAATTTGAAATGAAATATTATATGAAATTAGATACATGTGCCTTGATGAAAAGAATATTTTATTTTCTATTGTTTTATTGAAATAAGGAGAAATTAATATCAGTGGAATAATAATGAGATCACACAGCCAACTCAAAGCACCTCAGTGGGGATTGTTGGTCTGTAGAGGTACAGAGTTTCCAACTTTACTGCATTAAAAAAGTAGGTATTAGCTGCAATGTTTAGTAAAATCCTGGTGTCTAAATTTTGGGAAAGAAAGCAGATGCTGGGATCTACTGAAATCAATCACAAAAAGTATTTTGCTCATTGCAAAGTATGAGATGACATAAATGTCTCTACAGGCTTTAAATCACTCTTTGTATGTTTGGGGTTTTTTTACTATATAATTTTTTAAGTGTTCTAGACTTTTGCTTATTATAGAAAGCACATTAAAATAGTAGTTAGCATTACATTAAAATATTGGAAAGGGAAAAAAAGAATGTAGTATTATATGAAGAGGCTGCCTAAGTCAGGAAGTCTTACAGTGAAGTAGCACAATCACTTTCCTGTAAGCAAATATATATATTTATCAGTTTATATATATATATATACTACATATAGAGATAAATAAATTGGGTTTTTCAGAATTCAACAAATGTCTTACAGTAGAAAACATTTTTTTGTAGCCTGCAACAATCTAAGCATCACATAAACAGGAGATGAGCATGATCCTTGCTCAAAGAGCTTGTGGTCTGAGAAGGTTACAGACAACTCTGTTTAGATAGGTCTAATACAGTATGTAGGTTGAAAGTCTAATATTAAAAGGATTAAAATAATACTGGACAGTTTTATTGTTTAGGTTCTTATTCTACAAAAATTAACATGGCATTCAAAGTAAAATACTGGCAAAAACATCTAGGTCTGAATGGCTTTATGACTTCAGATAGCTTTGTGTTACATTAGAAAATGCTTTGTATTTTAATTTGTTTTCACATTATAAAATTCATACCAGTGTATAGGAGCAAAAACATGGCCTATGGCCCACTTAAATTCCACTCAAGCTGTATTTGGAAAGCTTAAGTGGGGCTTATATAGTGAATAGGACTTTTCCTGGCACTTTGATCTGTGATGGATTTCTCTTGTTGTAGCAGTGGTGACACAAGTCATGTGTTCTATAATGACACCAGATTTATGAAAACCTGTCATGGTCAAAAGCAGTCACATGCACATGGAAAAAAATAAAAATCTGGTGCTACATCATCAGCAGTATTTGAAGAATTACACATATTTCACAGTTTGGTTCAACGTCACCAGGTCTCTGACAGCAGAGAGCTGACATTTGTAGTATGACTGGGAGTTTCCAGCCATCCCCCTCCTCCCTCTCATCCTCCTCCAAATTCTGCTTAATTGAGTATGTTGGCAACCAGACCTTGAAATATGCTTTGCTGTCATTTACTTCCTTTGGAAAGGCAAAACATCTATATGAGTTTCCATACCACTTCTGTGATTTGTATCTTTGGTGGCAAACTGGTGCCTGCAGAATGTATCCATGTTAGAACCATGTGATAATATCCTAGAAATCCTGCCCAGGAGAGAGAGGCAATCATTCATCCGGGTATGTTGGAATATATTATATAAATTATTAGACCATGTTCTTGTATACAACTGTAGTTAATGACTTTTTTCTAGTTTATATAACATACACTTTAATATATATATAAATGGATATTAAATATTTTCTATACATTATTCTTATAGTATAGTACAGAAAAACTATGTAAATGAATATATTGTATATTGTATTAAAAATGCAATGTCTAATTATGACATATAGTAATGTATATGTTTATATACGTAGTACCAAAAATAATAAATTATATTTTATTTCTTTTGTTTTAAAGACCAGTTGGAAGCTTTCTACTCTTTCAAGCTGACTATTTAAATTTTAAATTGCTCTCTTTCTCCCAGAAGATGTTAGATTGTATTTCTTTCTGTTTCTGGGTGGATAAGAATAAATTATATGTGAAGAATCCTCTCTGATTTTGCATGTCACAAATAGGAATTGGCTTTGGAGGAAGTATCCTGCCTGTGAATGTACACACTTAATGTCATTTTTGGAGCACCACGTTGGTATAAAATTCAGCAACAAAGTTGTATGTAGGATATGCCAATGCTTTGGAAAAGTTTTTCTCAGAACTTTGTCTTTTATAATTTTATTGAGTTGGGTATTATTCTGTGATTTGTAGGAATTTATATCCATAAGTGTCCTCGTGTTTTGCGGTACTCCGCAGTGTCTGAAGTAGGTACATAGGTGAGAGTAATTAAAATTGTTAACAGACTGTCTCCTAAGAAAATAGAATTTCATGCATGACATAATTGGAGTCAAATCAAAATAAGCAAAATATATTTTTAACACAGGCTAGAAATCTTGTTACCTAATAGCTGATGTATACTGTGTTAACTGCATATCAGTGCTTCACCTACATGACTGAGGGAGGTCTAGTTTGTCAGCAGTTTTTGGAAAGAATCCAACCTGCTTGGATCAAGATATAGGTAGAAAACTATCCATAGGGACAAAACAGGGAGTTACAAAGGCAGTTGATTCATCTGCCCCAGTAAGTGGCAGGTTATGGAAATGACCTTTGAAGGAATTTTCAGGGAGCAAACTAAATGACTAAAGTTACTAAGTAGTAGTTACGGAAATCTAAGGATATATGTTGGTAACAAATGTCTATGTTAATTGCTCCTAAGCCTGCAAGATAACTGCCTAATGTGGATTTTGCATTTTTTCCCCCTATGTATTGTATTCCTCATGTTCAGTAAAAAAAACCAAAAACATTCAAGTGAAGTCTTTTATTACCAAAGGAATGACAGAACAATATAATTATCATACCAAGTGACACAGTATTTTGTAGAAACCCAGTACATTATTAATGCCATCACTGTACTTTTTTTCCAATAAAATCTCCTATTTTTAGATGAATATATCAGAGTAGCTTGTGAGATACCTTTTACGTAATATGGTGGGCACCATAGAAAGATTCACTTACCTTCAGATATAGGCAGGACCCAAATGCTGTTGATATGGTTTTCTGGCTGAAATCCCAGTTCCACTGAAAGCAATCCTGCCTTTGACTTCAGGAAGTTGTGACTTTCACCCCCAGTTTTCATGTTGGGCTTTGGGACATTGCTAACATAAGGCATCAAATAATTGCTTCTGGTCAATCAGGGTTTTAATACAGATCTGTTGGTTTGAAGGAAACAGTAAATCAGTGTGGATCAAACCTGTTCTGAAGGGATCTTAAAGGTCAAGTTGATAGTTAAGTCAACCTGATTGCTTAACTCTTCCACTCTGTGTAGAGTTGCTGATTCCAGGGCTGGGTGTGGAGAGGTGAGTGCCACTGGGCTGAGCCCACCAGATCAGTCCACAGAGATGACTCCCCCATACTCAGATATTGACATCTCATGTAGGATCTGAATTCTGTGGAAGAGTCTTCCTATGTCAGTCTTAAACTCAGTCTTTCATCACATATCATGTGAATTACACTGATATATTAAATGTATTTACAGGACCAAGTATGAAAACCTTCCCTTAAAATTAATTCAGCTCATTACCATGAAATTCTACCACCATTCCACACAGTAAGGCAGAATTCAGGTCTTTTTCAAAAGTTTTGTCTAGGAAATCAAAATATAAAAATTAAAATTAAATGGGAAAATCCTTATTTCTGAGTTCTAACTTTATATTCTGGAGGACAAAGGAAGTAGGCTCCAATCTATGCCTGCAGCCTCATGCAAGTGTGGCAGAAAGTCTCCCAAGTTATAGGAGTGAAGGGATCTGATTGAAAGGGAGCTGTACAGGCACAAGGAAGGAATGTGTGGGATTGTTTGTTCTCTATAAACATGAGAGCATTTGGCATACAGAATTTTCATCTGTCTCAGTAACAAAAAAATACATCCTAGGCCACAAACAGATATTTTTCTTCTCTTATAGGGAACACATGTGAATAAAGAGAAGAGGAAATTACACATAAGGCTGAATAGCTTTCAGAGAAGCAACATAATTTTTCACACAATAGTCTTCACACATTCAAATGCTAAAAGAAACTTAGAAGAATATTATTTTGGATTATCCATCTCCACTTAGCAGAAAAGACAGGGACTACCACTATGAAAAAAAAGGAGACTAAAAAGAGACATTTGGAAAAAAAAAAACAAAAACCAAAAAACAAAAGCAATTAAATAAGAGTTTACTTTTTTCTTTATATATATATATATATTCCCTGTGTCTCTCCATGTCTCTAGAAGGCCAAAATGAGTCATAAGTATAGGGTTTTTTTATGTCATACCTCATACAAAAAAGTGACACATATTTGTTACCTATGAAATTCCTTTCTTTTCATCTCTTTCATACTACAGGTAGAATGTAATAGAGTACATACAAAGATGTATATAAAAACAATTTAATAGAGACACAAGCAAAGCTATATATTCAATAAAATTATATATGATCTTGCAAAGAGACAAAAAAAGAAACCTGCTAGTATAGCAATGTAATTAACAATAATTAAGGAGTAATATGTGCACAGATAAATAAAAATACTCTGAAATTTTTCATGGGAGGATGAGATAATCGCTCATGCCACCTCCTGCTCCAGCAGAAAGCATCAAACGAATCTCTTCCACTTGGAGTAGGGTATTGTAGTTTGACTTTTCCCATCATCTATTTGTGCTGTCAGGTCAAATAATAAGGTGAGAGCTTCTAATAGCTTTCTTTTTTCTCTGGGAGCAGGTCTTTTTTCTTACCTTATCCTATTAAGAGGTGCATGGATAACAAATAAGCTGCTGATATAAAAAATAAATGCAGTTTGTTGATTGAAAGCTCCATCTGGTTTATTTGGCACCAGTTCCGTTTGATGATTATGACACAATCTTCAGTAACATCGAAGTCATGTGTCTTTAAACTCCCCAAAAAAGAAAACATTATTTATGTATTATATAGAGAGCCATATAATGCCTGTTATTTTTCCATAGGAGTAAATTCATTACAATAATAAATCACAGTGCAATAACAACAAAGTCAAAAAAGTATCAAGTAAGGAGTTCATTGGACTTTGTTTGAAGGTGTCAGTGGACATTATTCTGAGACCTTACATCGTATTTTCAGAAGCATTATTTAATCTGCAGAAATGGATGATAATTGTTTAAAAAATCCAAACACCTCTCTTAGAGGGTCCTTTTAAGTGCAGTGACTTACTAGGCTACGGAAGCCCAGTCATTAAGAAAATAATTGGGAGTAAATAATAAACTATATGTTTCAAAATCACAGGCAAGGTTAATTTCAAGTTTTATTTTCCTTACAGAAAATTTACACAGGAAGAAGAAATTCTCCTTTTGCTTTTCTTTTTCTGTTTTTCCCAGCTTCATCCTGTTAAAAGGAGATTTCATTAAGTGGTAGGTCAGGTTCATTTACCTCCAAGTAAAAGAGAAAAGGAGTCTTTGGTTACCTTCTTTCACTGCCATATACTTTTGGGAAGGGAGTAGAAGGGAGGGAGAGAAAGGAAAAGCATGTTAATGGGCAATCCTTTACCCAGACATGGGTGAGAAGCTCTGCTTATCCTTCCAGTCCTCACGTAGCAGAGTGTTCCCTGCAGCCTCAGCTGGAGAAGCTGCTTTCTGCTCTGCGTTGCCACAGTTCAAAGAGATGCAGCTCTCAGGTCTGTAAAGCACACTGAGGATGAAAATGGTCAGGAAAAAAGTTTCCTATACCAATATAGGTCATTATTTCAGTGACTCCTAGAGCCACTTCAAAACACTCTGGACTCCTGTGTATTTCTGCCCCACTGTATAGTCATGAATACCTGTAACCAAGAACTAAGCCATGACATTATTAAGGCAAAAGGAAGAGAAGAATCCTGCACTGCTGACTGCATTTTTGAGAAATGGGCTGGATATGTATTTTGTTATTCAACCAAATCACAACTATTACCTCAGTGAGCTTGGCAAGTGTTTCAAAACAGGGAGTCCGAGGTAAACTGCAGCGCTTATCTCCACTTGCCCTTGCTCTCTGCCTTTGCTTTCTCCTGGAATCCTTGTGGGAAGGAGGAATTTTGTCTGCATTAGACAGAGGCTGCACAAAATAGGGAGAACTTAGCCCTCACCGCGGGGAGTGTGACACACACTGCAGAATAAGCACGGCCAGTGCAGAAATTCAGCTTTCGTAGAATCCCTTGTAGTCTGAATCTGAATGTAAAGCTACTTCCCACAGGATAAAGCCAAAGAGAAGAGAAGCAGCTGACAGAGGGATTGTACGCTTAGCTCAGTGCAGTTCCCACTGCAAGTCCTCGTACGCAGACTACTCTCACACTCACCCTTTGACAGAAGCTTGGCACCTCATCTGAGGGCTTCATAATTAAAAAGACCCTGTGTTGAAATTTGAAAGCTTTGCAGACTTTGTTTCATTTTGTTAACAGGATGGTTATTAACAAGGATATGCAGCTCTTTGTTACAGATGGAAGGCTGGGAATGGTATGAAATTGTCTTTATATAGTTTTACACAATCACGTTTTCCAGACTGAAGGATATTAGACTGGATTAATATCCTGAATATTTTTCTAGATTCCTGTTTTCTATTCTGAGCTAAATTATCAGAAGCAGAAGCTTATTAAATAATGTTGAAAAACCAAATGTACCAGTGCTAGATGTGTTTTATGTGCATGGAGGAGCATGGGCTCCTCCTCAGTCTGGTTAGAGGAGTGGATGAACATTCAAACCAGCTCTCATCTCATTCATGCTAGTTGGCCCATCTCTAATCATTGTGCAACAAACTACCATGGCAGCTCCCAGAACCAAGCTATCAACATGACCTTGTCATTTCAATTTTTCACACATATTCTTTGCTTTCCCCCCATGCCTGTGTAGCACATCACACTAAAATCTCGTCTTTCTCCAGCTTACTGCCAAGGGCTACTAATCTGAAATACAGCTTACTCTGAGAAATGTTAAGCAGGATGAAAACAGTAACACTCACAGAGGAGAAGTTTGAGTTGGACATCCCCTCACCCATGAAACTCTCTCACCTTCTCTTTGCTTTGCACTGTGCTGCAGTCCAGGGCAGCAGGGTTTGTCTTTGCCTTACCTGAGTGACCCACAGAGAATAATAGACAATTACATGGGTTCTAAACATGACAGAAATTAATGTGCTACAGTAAAAAAAAAATCCATTTTTTCTGACATGAAAACCAACAGTAATACACAGGTTTATTTTTCTAAAAACTCCTAATCTTCATTTTCTCTTCCTTGTCCCTAATCTGTTCCCATTGTCTGAAAATACAAAAGCCTCAGAGATTTTCCATCTTCTTATCTTCACAATGACAGCAAAGCTCATCAAAGCAGGGACAGACAATTAATGCAAATAACTCAACAAATTATTTCCGATCGCTCCATTCTAAAGTAATAAAAATATCACCTAGAATATGTGGAGTATGTTCAAACAATTAGTGAATTAATGGAACTCATTACTTCCTCACAGGTTTTCTTCCACATGAAGAAAATAAATAAGAAAATGAATTTGTCTGAAAAATTATTTTGAATTACTTCCTCAGTTTCAGGTATATGTACTCCAAGCCAGAGGTCAGAGAAATTTATCAGGCTTCTAGCTCTGCCTGATCCAGCTTCTCTAAAAAAAAAAAAAAATGCCCAAAAAGTGATGACAAGTATAGTAAATATTTTTTCTGAATCTTACACTGTGATCCATTTAGAGAACTGAGGGTCTAGTTTATGCCCAGAGGCTCTGGTTTTCTGACCAGTCTAATTTTGATGTAGGGTAGGGCTTTAAGGATGATAATTCTGCATACAGAGCATGTTTTATACACAGAATAAACTTTAACAGTGACTTTCTACATTGCAGAAAGGGACTTCTGATTTACTTCTGTCCATTTTTTGAAAGGCCAGAAATCTTCTCCTGTGGGTGTAAGAAAATAAAGCTTGCCAAAGTGTTAGATCAGACATGGGTTTTCATCTCTGTCCATTTTCTCTCACATGAAAGACTTCTGGAGCTAGAAAAGCATGCTTTTGTTGACCAGCAAAGATCAAAAAGGCAGCTTATTTTTGTCCTTCAGCCACTAGACTGATACTCTCAGTTCTGTTAACATTCTGCCCCCATTTGAACTGGACACTTTGGAAGTATCAATAATGCAAGTTAGAGGGCTGCACTAACACTCATCCTGTATTTGTCTCTCCTTCTACAAAATTAAATCAAGTTGAAATCAAAGGAGACACAATCTCAGTCATATAGGCAGAAAATCTCCTGTAGCTTTGCAGCATTTCTCAGATAAATATTTGAAATTATTTATGTTGGCAGCAGTGACTGATCCACATTGAGAGTGCAGAGTTAACAAAACGCTTCCACCCCGTGGAGACATAAACAAAGTGTTGGAAGCCACTCATCATGTCATCCACCTTCTCCCTGCTTCCTTGACAGGCACATCTCCTGAAACAGAATGTTGTTTTACAGGAACATCAGAAAGTGCAAAAGTAACTAATAAAACAGTGACAATCCCACTGTGACCACAAGGACTAGGACCAGCAAGCAGTGCACCCCTATTACTTACAAGTGAAGAGAATATATGCAGCTATCAGAGCCCTTTCTTAACATTGCAGATTGGGTCAAGAATATATTCTGCAGGAGAGCTCAGACTATTTCTCTCTTTCAGACTATTTCCATGATGAGTGTTCTTACAGGATTCAGATGACTCAGTGGATCAAGAAGAGAAATGTCAGCTGTGACCGGCTGTGTCAAAAATTGTTGTTGTCTACTACAGCTGGCTGCTCTATACTCAAGAGTTCAACTACAGCACTCCTAGTAGCTTTGTAATTGGCAGAATTATCCTCAATGCATCTGTTGTTGAGTGTGTAGGATTGTTTGCAGGCGAGATGTACATACACATAAAAGAATTGTGTTGAAAACGCAGTAAAAGCAGTAAGTATTTAGCCACAGCTGAGTTCTCTCCAATTTGCACTAAAACACAGAAAAGTAACAGCATCTTGCCGTACTGAAATACGTTTGATTACAGGATTTCTAAGCTCATAAGCAGCCACATTGCACAACAGATGCCACACTGAATGGTAGCTGCTGCCCTACCTTGATGTCCCAAGTAAATGTCTGCAATGAGGGAAGCCTTCTTCCATGGCAAACCTGGAGTGCTGTGCAAGATTCCATCAACTGGTGAGTCAGTGTGGTTCTGGGGACCTGTTTCCTATGCAGACCCCCTAAAAGAGCTAAGATCACAGTCCCTGGGCCCCTGAGGATAGTCTTCATCTGAATCTGATTTTCAAATTCAAAACACAAAAGGAGGAGGAGGAGGTTGCTTGTTCCACAGTCCTCTCTCCTTCAAAGGCTGGAAAAAGGCAAAATTTCAGAAGCCTCCTTGGCCCAGCTGTGCGGGTCTAAATGCCAGTCACTGTGGAGAAAAGACACAAGCGATTTTCAAGATCCTTGAGCAAAACTTTTGCCTGGTTAGAACCCAAAGAGTGAAACATGAGCTTGAAATTTAACTGAATTTCCAGCATTTATACACTCTTTAAAGAATTAGGTTTTGCTTCTTCTGGCATGATCCTACCCCCAGTCTTTCTTTTCCTGCAATAAGAATGGATCTAAGAATGATGAGACATTTGGTGATATTTTTATGTCAATAATAAAAACTTGCCCCACTCTTTCACAATTCTTAGGGATGCTCACATGATTTTCAGTATATTCTTATCACTTGCAGTTAATTTCAGATCTCCTTTGGCTAGAATATGTGGTCTTCCTTACCCAACATTTTTTCCAATATTCAATGGCATTGCATGCCTCCATTTGTTTGCTTTCCTTTCTAAAACAGTGGATAGTTCTCCTTAGAGAGGATTTTATAACAAGCAAAGTGAATAGCTTATATGTACGTTAAGTATTTGAAAGATTAATATAATTTAACCAAGGTACACTGCTCAGTGACCTAAACCACCTGATTTCATAGATGGTTGACATTATTTACATTCAGGCTTTTTTGTAGAGAGGCGTTTGGATGACCCTTTGGGATGGATGTGCTCAGTAGGATCGCTCTGCCCGCTGTCTCTGCGCCTCACGCTTACCGTGTGTCTGGTTGCCCTGTGTGTTTCAGTCAGGTGCCTACAGCTCTGAAAGAAAAAGATGTCTTTTGTTTTTTGTCAGTGAAATCACTGACTTTAAGACCATACTCTGTACACACACAGTACTTGATTCCTCTCACTGATGAAACATATCTAGTGTACCCTAAACCTGTCAGCTTCTGTGTGGGGAGCCAGCCCTTGACAAGGGTGAAGCCAACATTGAGTAATTTCAAGACATAAGCCTCCTTTTTGTGGTGATATCTGATGTGGCTGCAGACATAAAACATTCAGAGACTTAGCTGGTATTTTTTCAGTGAAAAATATTTAAAAATGAAGCTGCAGTTCAGACAGCTGAGTTGACAACAGCTTACAGAAAGTGAACAAGTAAACAATTGCAGAGGTCTCCAGACACTGCAAGACAAGACGAGCAAATATTTTCTCCCTCCGAAATGCAACTTGTTTTACTAATTTTTATTTGACTGTATCCCAATGATATGAAATTATACAGGGAAAAATACACTACAACTAAGGGGTACCAGTATGGATTTAAAACTGTAATATCATTGAAACATCATAACTTTCTAAATTATTGCGATTTTAATGGTCTTCTTACTGAACCCTACAAATTTAATTTGTTTGAGTATTGTTAGGTTAGTTTGTCTTGCCTGTATAGTGTTGTGAATATTATTCGATGTATACATACAATGTATACTAAGAATACTATGATACAAAACATATATGGTTCAAAATAAATATCATCTGAGCTCCATTATTTAACAGCTCATCTCTTGTACAACTCTATTGTCTCCAAGTGCTCACTATGTGACTTCCCAAACAGTTAAATGTGAGGCACTTACCTAATAAAAATTCTTCAATGAACCCAACCAGAGCTAAGGTGATAAAAACCCCAGAAATGAAAGGGGTTTGCAAGTCCTGAGTGCCAAAGCTGTGACCCTGTTGAGGCACCTCCACCTCAGAATGCCAACCTAAAATCTGACAGACAAAGTACTAGTTTTAACCACAAGCAGCAGAAAGTGCTCTCTAGCCATGGGCGACTTCAGGTTTTGGAGTTGATGGTGTTGAAGTATTCATAAGGATATGATAAAGGTTTACAGCCAACTGTATGCATCCAGATTTTGTATGATGCATCATCTTTGGTCTCTCCTACCTCCTTCTTTATGTTATATTACCTGACCATAGCAGATATTGCATGACTTCTCTTTGGTAGTCAAAACATTACTTGCAGAAATCATTTAGTGTTTTATGCCATATCACTTGGTTCATTCTGAGAAGGGATAACCATTGTCTTTGTGATTACCCCCCAAAAATATAGCAGCTGTTGAAGTAAGGCATTCCAAGCCTACAATTATGGTACCTTGCTTATGTTTACAATTCAAATACAGGTAACATAGAACATTTCAATTCTAATAGACTTCCCTTCAGAAACTTCAAACTGACTCCTGTGCAGGGGGTGAAAATCTCCCATGAGGAGGGAGTTTAGGATTGAGGGGTGAGGAAAAATTGCTTCTAGTCCTTAAATCTGCCTTAAGCAAAGATTTGCAAAACTCACCCTGATGCTGCCTGTCTTCTTAAGAGATACATCTCCCAAGAAACTTCAACTTTGAGTTTAAGATCTCAGAAGAATGTGAAAATGTGATAGTCTGTATCTCTGTGGGGACCAATTACTGCTAGATGTGGTTTTTGCACAAGTAGAAATGGCTCAGTTTCAGCATGTGGAAAACCCAGGAAACTAATCTGTGTGGTGCACCAATTCTGCTCTCAGGCACAAGAACACACACAGTTTCTGTATGTATTCTGTAATGACCTCCAGTATGATGCAGAAATGTAGGGGTGGCTTTTACAAGATATCCAGCAATGCAAGGCTGCTACATATCGGATAAGATCCAAGCCCTTGCTGTGTAACTTCCACAGCCTTAATGATGTTCTTAATGGCTATGTGGGCTGAAATTTATAGCTTCAATGTGAGAGCTAGAAGTTATGCTGTTTTTTAATTTTTTTTTCATTAGATAAAGAAAGAAATAATATGCTGGAGTGATTCCAGAGACAGCAGATACAGGTTTTTTGTTTTTCACAGACTCAGGTAGTCTAGCATGTTTTCTCTTACAGCCTCCCCTTAAAGCTGTAAGCCAGACTCTGAACCCCAAATAAACTCACTTTGTTTCAGGAGTAAGGGGAAGACAGAGACTGCAGAAATCATATAAACCTTACCTTGAACTTGAGTGTCTTATCTGGAAAATGTAGATAATCTTTACTGTGCAAGTCTTAACGTACTACATGCAAGTGCTTTTCAGGAAAAGCCTGAGTTGTATTGTCTTTTTTAATAGGTCCATTAAAAAATATATATTAGCCTCCCTCACTTTTTAGTCGCTAGATACATATAAAAATCTCCTGAATGTAATCTGAGAATAAGGCTAAAGGAGAAAAATAAAAAAAAAAACATTTCAAGATTAGTTTAATTTATAAACGGCCCTTGACTCTTCCTGCTTGCCATACATTCAGAAGAAATGTGTATGTAAAGTGTATTTCCTTTTCAATTTATCAAGTCTTTATTACTAAGGTTAAATATTGAATCAAAATTAAAATACTGTTAAAAATTTCTAATAACAAATTAAAATTATTAACAAATAAAAATAACTCTCTGGATCCTTTTGGAAAAACATTGGTTCAATTTTTTAGAAGTTTGTCATGGAAGTATCTATTTGTAGCTGCTTTGAAGATTACACGTTTACTGTCAGAAAACAAACCAGAGCAGAGAATATGGCCACACAAAAGGAAACATATTCACTGATAGTGCCGAAACAATCTTGCCACCAAGAAGTCCATCACACGTCAGGTTACAACTTCTTTCATAAGTTTCAGGTGTTTGAATTTTTAAAATTTCATTAGTTTCAGGTGTTTTAATTTTTTCAACTTCCCCTTTTTAAAGTATTTTACATAATTTTATTCTAATGATAGGGTTTTTCTTTAACTACTGGATACATCAATTTCCTCACAGTTTTTCTTCTTTTTATTTTAACAACTTGAGGACTCGTATCACAACTCAAAAATCTCTTTGTTCTTTCAGCCTGATTTAAAGGAAATTGCCCTATGTACTACAGTAGTTTTGAATGTATTAAAAGTTTTTAAAATTGTTAATTATATGAAATATTCTAACAGTTTAAGTTTAAATGATGCAATTAGCCAGTTACAACTGGAACTACCAGGCCTTTTTAAAATAATGAGGTCTGACAGTTATGGAGCCTGAATTATTCATTGATAACTAGCTTTTCCTCTTTTGCAAACCATGGCTAACATTAATAACAGAGGTGTAAGTGTGAGAACAAAAGAGTTTGACATTGGGAATACAAATATAAAAGTTCTAAATTATTCCTTAATTAAAATTACTATAGGAGCAATATTTTCCAAGAAAAATTATTAGGACTAATATTTTCTCATACATTTCAACATTTGTTTCTGCAGGGTGTCACTGGTTAAAGTAACAGCACTTGATGATTCATCATCAAAGAGAATGTCTTTAAAATAGAGTTAATTTCTGCAATAGTATTCTTTTAAAGATGCCATTTTAAAAGCAAAATGTGGCACTTTCTATTGTGATTCCTGCAGTTACCACATTTGTAAAAATACACACTAATGGCACAGAGCCCTTCCTAGTATCAGAAGTGTTCTACTTTCCACTGCCCTTCATCTTGCAAGGGCTCATGTTGCTTCCTTCATTACTCCATCAGCCTCAAAGACAGTTGCTTTTTTTAGCACACCTGAACACAAATTAAATATTATCATTTTAACATGAATGCTGAGATTTACACCTAGTGGCTAATTTCACAAAAGCCTGAATTTCCATGAGCTAATTGCTTGCTCTAAGCCTGCATGTTTCTATTACAATTGCTAAAACCAAACCAGAATCTCTACATAAACTAATCTAACAACAGTGAACATATCTGTCTCCTAATTACTCAAATGTTCATATGCATCTGGATGTCTTTTATGATTGAAAAAAAGAGCTTATGCAATTGAAGTAGAAACTGTTACACCTCTTAATTCTCCCTCAAACTGAAGCAAAACAAAGCAAAAAAAAAAAAAATTTTGGAAGTAGGATATGCTGAAAAGTGACTCATCTGCAAGTAGGAGTGACTGATCTCTGTCTATGACTCTTTGTCAACACAACATATAGCATTAAATCACCTCTGACATCAAAATAGGGATCTTGAACAAGCAGAAGTGTAGACTCAGTTTGGGATGAATTGTTGAGTTACTGCAATCACCCAACACATCAGTAGTACTGCTTGGAAGATAATTATGCAACAGACTTTCAGAGTGACATTTATACTCTGCATTCCTGTGAGGCTTAAAGAGGCTGAACCCCCAAATGGATGCCATGGTTCCTGTACACCTAAATTTGGAGCTTCTGAAGACTGAAGTCTAAATGTGTATTTTAATAAAGTATGCTTCTTTTTTGTTGTATTGCTGTACAGTTCCCCAGTGCAGGAAGATCAGAGAGGCGAAGGTCAGAATAAATACTATATAGATATCGAAGTCTGTTCAGTGAGACTTTGAAAGGGAGCATTTGAAAGATGACTATTTTTATTAGTGCAGATGCATACAATATAACCTGATTTTTTTTGTGCAAATGTCAATTGCTGTATACATGTTGTTCACTGAGGATTATGTCATTGGTCAAGAGGGAGGAGAGTCCCCAAATGAATGATTAATAATCAATGTGTCTGGGTTCTTATTTTATTCCTCAGAAAGAAAGAATGAATTAACAGTGTCTCTCCCAAAAATGGGAAAAAAGGTCCCAGAAATAGGTCACACCAACTACATCTGTACACAGAGGGGGCCTCTCTGTAAGTGGATTTCCCTAGTTTGGGCAGGGAGCCTCAGCCTCCCCTCTTATATAATTGCTTCACCTTCCTACATTCTGATGCAATTAGGGAGTAAAGGCAATATGGATTAGAATCCTATTAATTTTTTATGCAATCATGAAAAACTGAGAGAAAGGGTGGAGAAATACCTAGGGAGAAGGGTTTTGAAGGAGGCCCAAGATAATGCCTAGGCATGTGCTCTCTTTACAGGTGATCCAAAGTCTTCCACCAAGTCTGGGCAAACAGCAGACTCATGTTCCAGGATGAAGGCAAATCAGACTGTGACCCCAGAGGAGTAAGGGGGACAGTGAGCAGCCTCTGAAGAAATCTGTGTTCTCTGACATTCTGTGACAAGGTCTCTCCAAGCAGGTGCAAGATGCATTAGATATCTGCATGTGTCATTATATATTTATGTGTGTTATCCTGGGGCAAGGTTCTTTTTTGGAAAAATAACATTACTTTGCATTGTAAACTTTAGGTAGAGTCAGTAGAAATATTTGTCAGGATCATATGTTAGTCTGGGATTTTTTTTCCCCAAAGGAAGAAGGCATTTGATAGAAATAATGGGTTTGTAATTATTCAGTCTCTGTTAGTAGCAGAGTAGGGAATTACTTTAGATTACTCCCATGTTATGTTCTAGGTGCCAGTTAGATCTGCCTCCAGGCAAGCTTGTGGACTTTCTTTTTTTATCAAATTCCCTGTTTCTTTTCTTTAGGAAACCTGCTAATTTTAACAGCTGTGCTTGCTTGCTTTCTTTTCCTTCCTTCCTTCCTTTCTTCCTTCCTTCCTTCCTTCCTTCCTTCCTTCCTTCCGTCCTTCCTTCCTTCCTGCCTTCCTTCCTTCCTGCCTTCCTTCCTGCCTTCCTTCCTGCCTTCCTTCCTGCCTTCCTTCCTGCCTTCCTGCCTTCCTGCCTTCCTGCCTTCCTTCCTCCTTCCCTTCTTTCTTTTTCTATTTCTTTCTCTCTTCTTTTCTTTCTGTTTCTCTCTTCTTCATCCCTTTACTGATGCTGCTTCTTCCTAGATGAAATCACAAAAAACCAAACCTGAGATATTTAAGTGCAGATATTAAAAAGAACTTATTATTTTATGCTAATGAATGAACCATTTAGTGATAAAGTATTTCACTTGTTGTGCCCTCCTGGTGGTAGCACAAGATAAATCCAACAGTGTGTTTAATTAACTAAAGGAAGTAGAAACAAATCTCCATGGGTTAATAATATTTACACCCTAAAAATGAACAAACTAAAGAAAGTGAGCAAATTATGTGGTACAATTCAGAGAAAAATGTAATTAAAATAAAATTTTCATGTATTACAGAAAGTGCATCTGTAAAGACGTGCAAACAAGGCACATACCTGTGTGAGACAAAGCACTAAAATTGAGGTCATCATTGAAGAGTTAGCAAAAATATTTTTCTGGTTATAAAAAAGAATGAAGTTAAACTTCTCAGGAAGAAATATTAGATCTTTTTGTCTACATGGGAATTTGGTCATTTTTTAATCCATAAAATGCGTGGTATCATATGGTGACTGAACCTTAATTCAAGTAGCTCAACAACATGAATAAGAAAATGCCAGGTCCATTTAACTGTGTCCTTTGTCAAATGCCAATAGAGATGGTGACTTTTTACAAATATCCAGTAGTTAAAAATATAAAATACTGTAAGTAAATAAGGCTACATGGGTTGTATTAACATGTGGTCATTTCATTGATTTATGATTCCTATTCTTTGGCTGGAGAGTCACATTTGACTCACATCCTTAAAATACTTTAAAATACATCCTTAAATGGAGACTCACTTCCCTTAAAACAGTCTGTAGATTTTGAAATTTCTTCGAAAGAAATTGGCACAGGCTTCATCAAAGGAGGTCCCAGAAAAAGAATCAGAGCTTCATATCACTGTGCTAGCTCCAAGGGGCCACAGAAATTTAACTCTATGGGATATAGAGATGCACTCTCAATAGCACATCCAAGTTGTTTCATGGCATTCCTACTGAAACATGTGCATTTGGGAGTGCTTCTGAGTCCAAAGTCATGTATTGCTCTAAGCCTCAGCCATGCACTCTTTGGTGGAAAAGACTTCTCCAAAAATGAGTAGCTGAAGTGTTGTTACTGAAACCTTTGCTGGCACCTGTGAGATTTGTTCTTTGATAAAATTACTTCAATTTAATTGAGAAATATATATTCACACAGGGGAACTAGCATATTTGGATTAAAATTAAAATTTCCCCAGGCCTATCTGTGTTATGGACTGAAGATTGAATTTTCACTCAGTTGTGCAAGTAAATATAGAAGGATGACAATACATCATATTTGAAATTTGCCTTGACCACACATGCACACACTGTGAAGTACTAAACAGTTCTGACTCTTAGTAGCTTGTCCTCTTCCTGCTCTTGAATTTTTATGCCACCTTTAGATTTTTGGGTCTTGATATTATTGCAGTGTTGTCTGATTTAGGATTTACAACATTTATTGACAACAGGAAAACATACTCCCCCTCATATCTCAATAATTCTTCAGATCCTAATGGTGACCATGATCTCATTAGCCATTGCTCAATGTCTAAACCTTGCTGTTTAAGTCAAATAGACATTTCAGGAGGATATGTAAAAAGATTTGTTAACATTATGAGATCGATTCACTGCAATGAATTTAAAACAGAGAATACTTACTGGTATGTGTCACTACATCACATACACACTGTTATTTATAAAACCTACAAAGTTTTGCAAGGTCCATCATAAGATAACCTCCTGAACAGAAAAGCAATGATTTGTGCCTATTCAGTAAAAAAAAACCCCAGTACCCATGAAAACACACAAAGAATTATGAGAAATACTTTAAGAGTCATAAGTCCAGTTTAAATTTTTCTGACCAATTTCACTAGTGTGCCTTATTTTGTGTTCACTACCCTCAGGGGTGAGAGGCCTGGCGTTGTGTGGAGGCACATCTCTGCCGAGGGCTGGGAGCAGGGAGTTCCCCTTTGCAGGCTGCAAGCCTGGCCAAGCAGTGGGTGAGCAGGACCTGTCTGGAGGGGCAGAAATGTGCAGAGCTGTCTCCATAAGAAAAATTACTGAGGCAGCTCTCTCTGTCCTTTCTGCAATGGGCTCAAGAGCTGCCCCAGAATTGGACATCACTATCATTTCTTCCTTTGTGAGTGGAGAACACCAGCATCTCCAGCTTGACTACCAAGTGCTTGGAGGATGCTTTCCTTGCCTGCCTTCTATTTTTGAATTCCATTGCTGTGACTTGCAGCTGGGTCCCCAGCCGATTCCCTGATCCATTTTTGCCTCTACTTTCTCACTGATCAAGAGGGACAGAGCTAGGTAAAGAAGGGAGCAGATAAATGGGTGAACAGTTTATAGAAATAAGCAGACCACTCTATGTACACTGGTAGTCTAATAATCCCCATTCTTTTCACCCATAAAGATAAAAAGGCCCAGAACTATCAGATTTCCTCTAGTTTTGTAATGCAAATCATGGGGTTTTTTATTTTAAAATAAATTAACTGCAGGTAAGTGTCATCATTTATCTAAATGTGAGGCATGGATGAGACAGCACACTAGTTTTGCTTAAATTACCATTTATGTACCTGGATAACACAGACAAATGGATGTATATAGAAACATTAAACGGAGAAGCTGCTCTGCTTTAAATGTCTCTTTGAATTTTCCACTGCTCATGCAAAATTATTTATGTCAATATTTTAATTTCAGTCAGGAGGGGTGGAATCAAAGAAAGAGTGACATCCAGGAAAATTGTTGTCAGCAAACTGATGACTACATACCATAATTAAGAAATAACATAAGGAAAGAAGCAGCTTGATCTAAACACTGTTGTATTTTGTGACTTTCGTGTTAAAGAATCAAGGATGAGAAGACATATTAAGAGAGAGACATTACAATATTCATAATTGTATACTATTGTAAGATGTATTATATACATAAATGATCATTTCTGTAATCATAAGAATATTAATGCAGCAGCTAATAAATAAAATAAGCACCAAAGGACAAGAATATGACCTTAAAATCCTTACTCAGCTGCCCTATTAACTTTCTGAACACCACTGAAAGTGTGTGTCAGCTGCTTAAATTAAATGGAGAGTAATTAAAATTACACAAATAATAGGTGACTGGGGTCATTCTCCATCACCCTATCTCCTATATTTCAGAGTATTTTACATTTTTTCCATCAATATGCAATCTTAATTTTCCTTACACATCTTTCAGGTACTGTTGGTTTAAAAACATCTTACCATAAGAAGCAGAGCTTTTGACTGATGGTCAGAGCACAGGCTTTGGGGCCATACCCTTAAATTCCTTCCCATAGCATATAAGATGAGGCAGTTTCTCAGAATCTTTGAGTATGAATGTACTTAATCATCTTTCTTTTTTAAAAGGCACTTTTAGGAGGAAAAAAAAAAGAAAAAAGAGAAAAATCAGATCTATATTTCAGATCTATACCTAAGATCTCCTTTTGCATGAAGATGGCTTGCGTTCAGCAAATGAGCAGAAGTTACACTTTTATGCTCTGGAGCATTAAAAGTAGTGAGCCTCCAAAATAATCCAGACTTTTTACTGTGTTTTTACTTTGATGAAAGTAATAATCAGAATAATAAAAGACAGAAAAAAAGAGTGACATGGAATTGAATGAAGCAAGACAAGATAAAACCAGAAGGCAGAAATACCTCCACATAGGGTCCTGACCAGAAATAGTTCCTTCTTCAGCAAACATTGGTGTTTTCCCTTAACACCAAAGTATTTTACTGTCCTTGCTGGAAGTCATTGCACAGGTACAAAACATTTAATAATAACTGTGCTGACAATTTATAGGCATTCTAGCATTGTCAAGAAAGGAGTTTGAGAGCATGATCTAAGCACAGATATCCGATGCATATCTTCAGCATTTCTTAGAATGAAAGAAAAAAGTGGAGTTATTTTGTGCTGTTAACATTAGGTATTGATAAGGTAAAGAGAGACAGGTGAACACAAGTGTCTGTCTCCTTGACAGGGGCATTCTGCAGCCAGCAGAGGCAAGATGAGGAAAGAAGGGGCTTACAGCTTTGGGGAGCCCAGTGCACAGAGTTTCAGCAGAGTTTCTGATACAGAAACAGCCACAGTTTCACAGATACTCAAACCAGTTCTGTGCTTTTTGCATTGCAAGGTCAGTGCTGCCCAAAGCCCTGGATGTGGGTCCAATCCCCTGCATCAACTGCATGAGTTCACAGAAAATATAAGCAGTGAAGGAAAAAACACTGAGCTGTGAAGCTATTGCTATTGGTTTGGGTTTAAATAAGTATTTAAAGCCTTTGCACTGTCATTTACTGGCTTGTTCAAGTAAACAATGCATATTTACCTAATTTTAGTGACATCGGTCCCACTAAATCTACTCCATAACCTCCTCTGCATGTTGAAGTCCCTTAATATAATAAAATTCAGTCTTCATGAAATAATAATTATTATTTTTCCAAACAACTTAGCAGAATTGAAAGTATTTCATTTTCTTCATCTGTAGTCCCACCAGTGCAGGCTCTAGGTCAACATTTTTTCTGTTTAGGGGGTGCTATGCTCTGTCTCAGATTTGTATATGCTCATTAAAGCTCTGGTTCAGTGGGAGCTCCAGAGACTTGCAGTGAAGCCCTGCTGTTAGGGCTGTTAATGCTGTAGCTCTGGAGAGTCATACGGGACATTTGCTGTATTAGACCTGAGGGTAAACCCAACTCTCATCTGGAAGAAGTATTTCAATCAATGGATGAATAGGAATGATTCATTAAATGAGCCCCGAATGAGTACAAAAGGAATTCTTACATAATACTGCACAGGAGTCAGAGAAATATGGGTAAACACAGGCAGAGGTTGGCAGAATGGGCTTTAGCAGTTTCGTATCTGCTCTCACGGACCACAGCTCTATTATTGTCTTTCTTCCTTGAGCTGTATCAGGTACAAGGTCATTCAAACTGGAAGTTTTGCTTCAAAAGTCTCACAGCAGGAAATCAGGGCATGCTAAGAAGATCCTCACAAACAAGAAACCCAGAAACCCAAACCAAAATCAAAAAAGGCAGGTTGCCATACTATATAGCTGCTTTATATTTCATAGCTACCAAGTAGTCGTAAATATCTCTAGACTATCTATAATGCAAGGAAGCATGGTGTATATATTTAACATATCAATGCAATCTACTATGTTTTTAAGGTTTTGGACTATGCCAAAATCTACTGAGACTGAAGATCTCCAGCCGAATCGGCAGAAATACGATTAGATTAACTCCAACCATATAGATTAAGCCATTCTACATGTCTCTCTCCTCCTTTCTGGCTCTAAAATTCTCCTTTACAAGTAGCTCCATGGAAATCTTATTCAATGATACTGAATTCAGAAAGGATTCAGCTATGCATTTAACCAACTACTAAAGATTATTAGGAACAACTCCCTTTTTGAGAAAACTGAGAAATGTACACGTCTGCCACATGACAGAAGAAGACATCTGTGGCTACATGCTCCTCTTGCTGGAGCAAAGTAAACCTCCCTCCAAATCATGTCTTTTCCTCAGAAAAGAAGTGAGTGGGTACAGTACACTTCCTCCCCACAACTCATATCTTGTGTGCTGAGAGCAACTCAGTATAGATGTGGAGGGAGGCTCCTTGTAAAGGGGGCCTTGGATGTGCCTGGAGGTCCCCTAGAGCCATGAGCATCCAGTCACCTTCTGCAGAGACATTCTGCATGGGGAAAGCCAGCAGCTGTGGTAGGGTAGGGCACAGTCTAACAGAAGATCTTTGGGTAGTTCTTTGCTCTACAAGTCGACGTTGAGATTTCTCAGAGTGTTTAATTTCTTTCTTCAGGTGGTTAAGGAGACCTAGGCAATATATTCTTCAACTATTATTCATGGATGCTAAGTGAGCTAACCCAAAAAAAGATCTATCTATCTATCTATCTATCTATCTATCTATCTATCTATCTATCTATCTATCTATCTATCTATCTCTCCTGACTTTTCCTCTTCTTCTTTTATTTTTGTCATTTCTTGGTAAAACTGAAGACAGATGGGAAATGTAGTTTCTTACAAAGCCATTGCAGGTTAGAATGTCACCGAACTTGGAAAGGCTTTATTGCAGTCCTCCTAGAAATTGTCTCCCTTCAATGTTTTCCTACCCACCACCTTTTTATGATGACTGAATTTAGGAGGAAATTCTCATTTTAAACAGTCTATTTTTACAGTAACTTATCAAACAGTGGCCTTTAGCTGTTGTTCTGTGACAGCCACTCTATTAAAATCCTGATGTAAACAAGTGGAGAAGGTGAACTAGAAGTGCAGATATTTGCACAGCATTACTGTCAGGTAAAATTTTAAAGATAGGTTTTATGAACCCATTATTTGCAGTCAAGGCTTTTGACTACAGCTTCTGAAATCATTTAAGCAGACAAAGTGTTTTGTCAAAACATACTGCTGGGAGTCAGTATGTAGCTTCTTTTTATGTAATTCAATTTGGTTCTGTTGTTTGCAGGGAAGTGGGATATCTAGCTGGGCAGCAATAGTGGTGCTGTGTGTGATCACAATATGGTGACTTTCTAGAGTAATTAACATTAAATGCCTTTTGTTTTCATTTAGTGCTTAGTGTATGCATGCATAATTGCAGAGTACATACAGACCTATCAAGGAAGATGCTTGAGGGCTTTTAAATACAAATAGCAAAATCCAAAGATTTTATGGTTCTCTTCTTTGGAGTGGTATATGCATAAGAATGTATGCCCATTTTAAAATCACAGACTCCTGTGTCCTGTAAAGCTGTGCTTGACATGACTCTCAAAGAGCTGGGCACTTTAAGAGGCAGAGTTTTTTCTGGCCTTTCAGCTCTGAGCCTCATGCCTGAGGTGGTGCTGGACCAGACTGCCCTGAGACAAGCTGGCTTCCTCTGCTCCTCCAAGGATGTTGCAGGGTGTATTTCTTTTGGTAATTAATAGTTTTAACTGAGGAGTTGTGGAAAGGCAGCATTGTTAGAGTATGGTGTGTGTCAGACAAGTTTCCTTCACCCCAGGAAACCCTGTGTGTGCTGAGCCTGACTGCATGAGGCACCTTTTGAAGAACACAGAATAAATGTCCCCCCAATATTCACTCACTAACAAGACTCTCTGGACTGTACATTTCTAGCTCCCCTATTTCACCTGGAGAAAGAGTAGACAGAGAATGTGACCTGATCCTGTTGGCAGGGGGCTTCCTGAGGCACCAAGCAGTACCATTGGTTTGGTGTAGTCTGGCATAATTTCATGTCAGCATTTTGAATAGAACCAGAAATTCCCAAATGTATTTTGAGAAACTTGGGAAGAGTTGGAACTATAAAAATGTAACTTCTGAACATATTTAAATTAGCTGTCAATAGAAATAGTGACAACAGGAGGAGAAGATATTCATCTCCTCATAGAGTATTAGCACACCATTTTGATGCATCTTTTGTACAAATGTATGTGTATTATATTTTGGGAAAGTCTTGCCAAATAAAACACATAGTGAACAGCAAGCTGTAATAGAAAAGTTGCAGGACCTGGGGACCAGATCTTCTGCATTAGCATATTGTCAAAACAGAAATAGATAGATGGAGAAATCTGGGGAGATACAAGAAAAAGAAAGCATTTTTCAGGCAGTAGCAATTGTGAGCATGAAGACAGAAGCAGTAAAAAAAGTTTTCAGATAAAAACCCAATAACTTGGTAGAGTAGGATTACATCTTTTAGTAGATCTATTCCATACATCTCTTGTTTCCATAACTTAGTTCTGATCTGCTAGACACCAAATCCAGATCAATTGCAAAAATGCCTGGGCATTCTTTGCCCAGACATAATCCTACATATCTGGATATAATTCAGATGATTAAATTAGTTATTATATAGGGTAAGGATTGAGAAAACTAACAAACACAATAAAGCCACAATCACTAATGTAGATCCCTATGAACCTGCCTACACAACTATGTAATATTAGAGCAGCTGCACCCGTTAAGAAAGTTACTAGACTAGTCTTGTACTGTGTATACCATTTATTTGAAGATATATCTAACCTTGGAGCAGCATGTCCTGCAAAACTGATGCATTTATAGCAATATCCCAGACTAATATTGTGATAGGACTCCAAAATCCTCCTCTACGCATCACTTGAGCCACACAGCTCTAATTTACATGTATTGGGAGTTCCACATTCCATCCAGTATTCTCTTCCTTTCAAAATTAGTCCTGGTTGCCCCATTTAATCTGCCCCGTTTTCTACGCCAATGACTTGGAGCAGCCTGCCTGCTGGTATCCCACCAGCCTCAAGTCCTGCTCTGGCACAGCTGCAAAAGGGGCACTGAAATGGCACCATCCCAGCTCTGTTTGGCCCTGATCCAGCAAAGCACTTAAACACCTGTTCAACTCAAGGTATATGAGTAATTCCATAGAAGACAAGATGATAAATTCTCTGAGCTAGTACCTGCTTAGATTCATAGACTGTGAAAACAGAAGGGAACATCTAAACATCTTGTCTGACCTCCTGTATACTGCAGGAGTTTTTTTAATTCAGTTTTGCTCAGTCTTTCCTTTCTCTCAGAAGAAAACAGTCAGCTCTAATGTCTAAATTTTCAGTGATGGAAAAATTACCACTGTTTTGCATAAATTGTTCCAACGATTCAAAATTCTCATCAGGACAAATTCATACATTTTTTTCAATCAAGACTTTATGAGGTCCTTTGGATTCATTAAATATTTTTGGTTTTAATTAACTGGAATGAAGAGGCATGTATTATCACTTTTTTCTTTTTTTATACATACTTATAGTATGTATAAAATAATTATGAATATAGTATGAATATATATTAATATAGTATGAAAATTAATCAGCCCTTAAATTTTAGTTTGACAAATTGACAGGCAAAGGTTTCTCAACAGACAGCAGATTATTTGGCCTTTAATCAGACTACTGTCTCTTTTCAGACTCCTCTGTTATTGTTCTACATGTTCTACAAGCATAGTTTCTGGAATAACACACTATTTCAGGAGACATCACTACTCACCATAGAAGCAAGAGGTTCCTACTTATAGTCCTTTTTTTTTTCTCACCAGGTTAAGGTAGGATCTTTTGACTTCATGGTCACTCTGAAATTTTACACAGAATCATTCTTCACTGCCAGTCCTTTCAGTGTAATTGTTTTCTATGGTAAGTTCAGTCTCTTTTAAGTGCCCCCTCCACTTCATTTTTCCTCAGTGTATGGTCTTACATCCATTGAAATGCGTAGTTTGATTGTGCCCAACTTAATTGCAACCAAAGCACCCCATAACAGTTTTCATTATTCCTTCATCTCTTATTTATATGCTCTATTCATGGCCTCAGTGTTTTCTACAACTTGCTGTGACTCTTCCATGTCGTGAACTAAGATATCAAATACAGTAACATTAGGAGCACACTAGAAGTGCTCCTACTCAGTGGATGATCCAGCATTTCCAACTACATTTTGAAACCAGCACCATGTTTAACCAATTTAATAAGTACTGTATATTGATTTTGTAATATTCACATTTTGTAATAAACTGCTGGGTGAAATCAAATCAGAATCCTGCACATAAAAAATATAATTTCTCCCTATATATGTAAAATACCCTAAGGTTTTCATCAAAAGATATCAAGTATTCTGATGAGATCTATCTTTCATTAACCCTTATTGATTGGCTCGAATTATGTCACTCTCCTTGCATAATGTTGTCATCTCAATATCATTATTATTTGCCTGTAATTTCTGCATGAAATCATCCACATGAAGTTCCAAAATACAACAAAATATTTAAAAAAATATATATTTAAACAGTTTTTGGTAGAAAGTTTAGGAGCAAAGAAGGGGATCCGATGTGTGAAAAGAAAGCCCATAAGCTAAAGATCGATAAGTTTATCCAGAGATAAGCAAAAGTTGAAAAGGAAAAAATTCAGAAGGAAAAAAACAAAACAAAACAGGCACTGTTTGTAAGGCAGAAAATAAAGGATTATAAATACTGTATTAATAAAGAATTAAAAAGTGAGAAGAGAGGAAAAAAAGTCAATTGCCAGAGACACTTGGAAAGAAATCCAGTAGTACAAAGCAGAGAGGAATTGCTAGGGATGACAGAGTTGTATTCCAGGTGCTCCTAAGGTAAGTAAAATATTCCACACTGAGGCACGACTGACAGAAAGCAGCACGTGAGAGCAAAGCACTGGCCTTGTGTAAGCACTGTTTCTGTGTAACTATACAGTAATGATAGTTAATCATGGGTTTACACAGGAAGAGAAGCCTCAGCACACAAAGTCTGATCTCACAAAATTTGCCCACGTACATAAGTCATTTCATCTGGCATTTCAGCAGCCTTTCATGCTCCCTACCAGAGACAAATAAGAGGCAATGCCACAACTGACTGGTGCCATTGCCCAACACAGAAAAATACTGGAAGCTGGCATGGTGAGGACATATTCAGCTAAACTTAATTTCTCTTTCCCCACAGAAGAGTACTTAAAAAAGGAGTAAAAAAAAGAAAAAAAGGTAGTCTTTGGAGAAGGACAATTTTAACAAGATCTTTTCTGTTTGCTCCATCCCCCTGTGAGGGTTCAGAGCACTGGAATTTCTGCAGGCCTCTGTTTGAAAATAAGGGGCTAATGAAAAGGTACATGCATGGCTTGCTACCCTAAACTAGTCCTCCTAGAATATCCTGGGATTTGCCAAAGCACTAAATGACGTTGACATAGAACACTTTAAGGGAAAAGTCACCTTTTATTCTTTGCTTTTCAGTATTTAGAAATGTAGCTTCAGTTTCCTTTGTGGTTTTTGTATAAAGGAAATTCATTTTGAATAGAGATGGGTCCATTTCTTTAGGTTTGATCTCAATGGATACTGAAGCTGGACCGCTGCGCCTTCCAATTCTTGCAATTTCTGGGGAAAGAGAGGGCAGACAGGTTTAGATGAAGAGGACAGAGGAATAGTAAAAAAGAAATATTTAATATGGAGAAGAATCTCAATTGCTGAGAGGAACAGATTTAATGTAAGGCCTAACTACTTCTCTGGGAACTATATACAATTAGAACTTTTGCTAACACACCACACTGACTAATTTATTTTCAAGTCCACCAAATTCCATGGTGCAGTGAAGTTTCCTCAAGGCCATTTTAATCCGTGAATCTATTGTGTGCTCCATGAAGGTCAACCTGTTTAGATGCCCTGATGTAGACAGGACTTTGCAGACATAGGGTTCAAGGGAATGATGTTGCTTAGTGGAGAGCTGGGTCCACAGAGGTCACAGGTAAGACTCATTTTGCTTATATCAGCTCTGCCTTTAGATGATTTTTTAGTCATAATAGTTTTTCTAATACATGGTAGAAGCACAAAAAGCCACTGCTGTTCAGGGAAGTTCTGCATGTGCTCAGACAGCTTTTCTTTCTCTGCTTTGGATCTCTTCCTTCCCCAGTGGTAAAGCATAGTGGGAAATCCTATGATGATAGAAGCAGTCTCTACCTTTGTAAGAACAGAGAGCTGTCTTTAGCACATGTATGCCTTTAGTTCAATAAACAACCTAGGTTTGCACCTAATTTCCCACTGAATGGTCTAATACCAGCAGAGAACATTTGCAGTACGGGACAATGCTAGTCTTTTTAGCTAGACATTTCCTTGACTACAGTGAGGTTTTTTCTTCCTTCTAGTGTGGAAGGCAGAGGGATTCTATCATCTGTGTTTTAAATTTAGTGGTAGCTCTTTTAATGTAAATAATTTTCTACCAGGCTCAACTATCTGATATCTAAATAAAGAAAATAATTTACCCCTCATTAAAAAGAAGATGGAAAAGGAAAGGAAAGGAAAGGAAAGGAAAGGAAAGGAAAGGAAAGGAAAGGAAAGGAAAGGAAAGGAAAGGAAAGGAAATTAGATTTCTGGCATTATATCGGTATAACCATTTTGGGCACCACAGTTGACAGGAATAGGTTGATTTTTTCTGGATACCCTCAGGCTACTAGGTAACTTGCTGAGAAATTGCAACTCAAATTCTGATTTTTTCAGAATATTCTGGTTTTGCTCTGAATTCTTTAAAACTGAGAGTTCATTTCTGGCTTGGTCTGTGCAGTTGTATAAGTTCAGGAGAGAGCTGTTCTTTTGTACTTAATGCTGAAATTCATTCTAAAAAATTTGTGTCATTATTACCTATTGACTGTGGTGAAGAAAAACATTTTAAGAAAATATGTTTCAATGACAAGCAAAATAAACACTGGTACATATAACTGGTAACTCATTAAATAAGAAGTCCATGCTTTTATCTGGCTCTTCAAACACATTTTAGGCACTTCAACAAGATTAGAAAAACACTTTTATGCCAAAAAACCCTCCTTTAATCACTTCTCTTCTAAGAAGATACCTTCATGAAAAGAGGAGAATTAACCTCTTTGCTGCCACTACTCCTTTTAAAGCAAAAAAAAAAAAATGGCATTTGTAACATTTCTAATCCATTTGGTTCTGTCAGAAGGAAACAACTATTTTTCAGAAGCATTAATCATATGGGAAGATATTTTCAAGCACGTGTCTTGCTGGGAAATTATTAGTATACACCAGACTGTCATTAGTCTACTCTAACGGAACAGCAAGAGCCCCAGATTTCCCAAGTGCCAGAGACAAGACTAGTCAATCATGTCCTTTATGGTCCAAGACTACTTTTTGTTTTATAATTTTATTTGCCATAATGCATTACAGAGATGAGAAAATAACCCCACTCAAAAACTCCTAGTTGTAACAATTTAGAAGGCAAGTGAAAACCAACAAGGAGAAAAGGGGTGAATAAAAGAGTCACCAACCAATGCATGCATCCCAAAATAGCTGCTGCAGTGTAAGATGACAAAATAATGAAATCATGTGGTCAAAAAAAAGAAGCAAATATATATTTACATATATGCACAAACATATTGTGTGATTGAATACAACTCCTAAGACGGAATTTTCTCCATGAGTCCTTCTGCAAATACATCCTACAATATAGCAAAGTAATTAGATCATACAGTTTTTGGGTGGTTTTGGTGGTACTCTCTTCAGGATCAGTGGAAAGCCTGAAAGTCAAACAGAGGGAAGACCCTTTCACAAGCTGGATCCCACTGCCTCATTCCCCAGCCTTAAGCCTGGACATGGCTAACCTCCTGCAGAAGGAAAACTCAGCTGCTGTACTGCCTCTTTACATCCCTCAGCTGAAAAAGAGGTGCTACTGAGGGGGAAGATGACTTCCTATTTCAGCATAGAGAATCTTGTTACCACCTCTACTGCTTTCACCAGGCGGTCTTTATGTGTCCTTAGAAGATAAAGTGTCTCTTATTTCTTATTTTTTGAGGTCTTGTTTGTGGAGATTGGTATAGGTAAAATAAATAGTGACCTCAGGACTATATCACATCTTTTCTGAAAGGCAAAAGCTATTTCAAATTTTTATCATCTTTTCCAAACTACTCTTGCTTTTCTTGCTCTCAAAATGCAGTGAAGTGAAACTCTGTTTTAGTCTGTTCGGCCCTATCAGCACTGCCTTCACATCCCAGCAGGTATCCTGCTCATTTTTGGGTTTCTCCAGACAGTAGGTAAACTTCTGGATACCTGTCTGACTTAACAAAGGTGTCCTTTTGATGTTTGCCTTTAGGAACCTTAAACTTTGGGTCCTTCTATTATTTTGTCCAACGAGTCAAGGCATTGCTGTCAAGGGAGATGTTATTGTGGAAATGACAGAATATGTTCAAGGGCAGTGAATAAGTTCCCTTTCAATAAAAGCACACATTATGTCCAAGAACAGTCAAAAGGGTTAAAATACAATCTTTCCAGATAAGTTTCTAGCCATATGAGGCTCAAAAAGTCAAAAGATTTGAAAGCTATTAGTACTTCTGTAGATCATCCTCTTCCAGACACTCTTTTTTTCTCTCTCTTTTTTTTTTTTCTCCTTTAACTGACAGGTTGCAGTTAAAAATTAAAGTAAAAAGAGACCCTCTCTTTCCTACATACTTCTAATGGAACTGAAGCCAAAATAAGTCAGACTAAATTATGGGAGTAAATGACCTCCCGGGAAGTATAATACCAAATTCTGAAGAACTGTAAAGAGTTTCCTTTGATCTTTTTAGCTTCGCAGCCTGAAATTCAAAATCTGTATTTAATTTTAGATTGCATATGCCAGCTTTTAAGTTTCCTTTCTAACATGATATATCATTTTAAATGATAGGACACCTTTAACTTGTATTTCTTGAAAATGCTGACTATCCTTTCTTTATTCTTTTACACTATAAAAACAGATATAAATATTACTAATTGCAAAAATAATTTGAGGTTGGGTGCTATAATGGATAAACCATTGACCTTCACTTAAGAGACTGTGCCTTCAAGCTCAACCTGAATTTCTAAGTGAAATGACTTTGATCTGAGACACAAGTAACTTCAGTTCAATGCCCTACAGGATATAGATCTAGAAAAAAGGACAAGCTGAGCACTTAACTATATATTCCTGTTACAATTTAGGAGCAAGACAAAGGATGCTGTATTTCAAATGTGGTAGAAAAGGCCTATTTCTTTCTATGGCCACACAGTCACATTGCAAGGAGTCTATTCCTAAACTAGAAATCTTAGAAGGCACAACAAGCTGTATTAGCTCTTGGCTGGAGAATTTTCTGACCTCTGCACTTGAGCACAGACTTTAGATATAGGCAGCTGGAATAATCTCCCTCTTGAGTCCAGAGGAGAGCCACAAAAGTCTTTATGCCTTATGCATTATGAAAGAAGCCACCTTTTTGAGGAAAAGTAAGTTGTATCAGGTTGGCTGGGAACACAACATGAAAGAATAGCTGCTAACCATTGGACTTACACCAGCAAAGCTCTAGGAAACGTGCTTACACACAGTGCTTTGTTATGTGTCTGTCTCATGATCAGCCAAACAAAGATATAAATACAGCCTAGCGTTTTGAAATATAATATCATTCTGAATTGAATCCTGAGGGAATAATTTGTAATGCATAATTTATCTGCTGAATTTAGTTTCTCCTACTAACAAAATATCCATAAACTGGATAATTCATGGTTGCCTTGCATGTTATTTTTAAGTGAAGCGATTTATAACAGTTCTCTGTGAATATTTGGAGCTATTTGAGCTATGTAAAGATAGTTCTAACTGACTGGCTAATTTAAATGGTTTTCTTTCACTTTCCTGATTATGAAAACCAAGACACCTGTGCCCCAAAGCATTTCCTATGTGGAAATACCTGCCATGAGTACACAAACACAATAAAAAGCTCCACATTTTCCCGCTGTTTTGAAAGGGTGGTGTCTTTTTGACTGTGTAAAAGAAATGGTCTTGAAGCAAGAGGCTGAACTTTCTGGGGTCAATCACTGTAGAATTTAATCCAACCCTTGCTTCTTATCACAGCCCACCCCAGAGAGTAGTTACTGTTACCTTCCTTCTTCCTAGTGAATTGCTGACAAATCATCTGTCTGGTCTATGAAAAATAGAAGAGATCAAATATATACAAAATAATTTTGAAATTGTATAACCTCAGAGAAAAATAGAAATGGCAACATTGGAACAGAACAATGGATTTAGTCAATGTAAAATTGGGTTGTGCATAAGCCCTTTCACTCACTGACAAGGTAAAACAGATTGACATGCTTTGAGGCTGTGGTTGCTGATAAGAAATGCCATTTGTAAGCCTTTTACTCCCAGCCAAAGGGAAGCAATTAAAATATTTAGAAGTAGTCTTCTTCTCCCCACGCATCATGAGGCTCATCTGGGCTTTCCTAGCAGTAATCCTACCTGCCACAGTTCTGGAGAGGCAGAGAGATGGACCAGAACCAGCACAATCCCGGAAAACCTCAAGTGGGATGAGTACAGCTAATAGATGTGTGCTATTGCTGGCTGCCCAACAGGTTCAGAAAGGAATACTGTTGCTTTTGGTTTATCTGTTTTCATAGATTTGATAGTCTTTTTGTTCATTTTTGCTCACTACAATACCTTATTTCCTCAAAGTTATAACAATAGAAACAAGGTTTATGGAAGAATTAAGTTAGGAAGAGATCTGAAAACAGTATTTCCAATACAAAACTAACTATTCTCAAAAGGTTAGGCTTGTCTAGTGCCCGTAGTCACTTGAATCCTTCTAGACTATCAACAAAGTTCTAAAATTTCTCAAAGTCTTCGATATTCAGGTCTCAGTTTTACCTTACTTTGCCTCTGAAATGAATACCAAAATGTGTTCATTTAAGATTTCTTATTTCTGCTGTTGCATTATTAGTCATAATTGTCATAAGACTTAATATTTACGGCAGCAGAAGGCAATTTATGTTTGTTAATATTCTATCCATGATTGTAAATTTTCTTCCTTAAAAGCAAACAAATAAAAAACTGCCTGATTTTTACGGGAGAAATGTAAAAAAGAAATCCCAGAACCAAGGCTGGTTAAGTGGTTGGTTAATTATTAAAGTTATGTATTTTTGTCTATTAATCCTGTACATGAAAGTTTCATTCCCATATAAAACTCAGTGCAAATTCATTTTAATTGCAAAAGCACATCCTGCACATAACTATTTTCATGAGCTTGATGGGCAATGTTTATGACCAGATAACAGAAAGAAACTGAGCTGAAGATCAGAAAAGATTCCCAATGAAAGTGCTGGTGGTCATTTACAATTTGAGAAGCCAAAGCATTCCAGACCACACCGCAGTTTTTAATTGAAAGTAGAGAAGATGAGAGAGAGAAAAAATCACATTTACATTGTCCGAAAAGCCCACTGTTGAGAGAAAGGTAAAGAGATATTGCATGAATATATGTATAAATATTAGCAAATCAACAGATTTGAAAGTATCACACATCAATTCCCTACTGTTTATACAATTGTCATATACCTGGTTTTCAGGTGGGACCTCACACTGAGACTGCACCTTTTTCTCCCAGAGCCTTCAAGCTCCAAGACTGACAGAGAGACTATGATTTTTCATTTTTTGTATCTACATTCTTAAATAAATAGCCATTGTGCTTTTAACAACAATAGGAAAACAAGAGAAATAATGTTCTGTCCTATAGGTGAATTAATGTGTTATCTAAAACATTTGCTTCATTATTTTTACATATAATTATTTTTGAGTTGTAAAGGATTTTTGACAAATTGGTAGGTGAAAATTCCACAGAGCTACACAATCTTAGGATCTTAGTGGCAACCAAGGACCACTACTTAACCACTATTTTCATTTTCAACTATGTCTTCTACATTCCTCCAGCATTTTAAATTAAAGGTTGGTAAATTCCTTCACCAAGAAGAATGTAGAATTTTACAGTTACATAAGCTGATGCAGTGTCAGCCCATGACATTTTCATTATTCTATTTGTTTCTGACCTAGTTCGTGGCTACATGTATGTAAATGAGGAGAAAGTTTTCAAGTTGTCTTGATTCTCCTCAGAGTGTGACTTCATGTGTTTGTACACACACTGGGGTGGTGGGGCCTCTGCCTTGGCTGCGAGAGCTTTTAGGTGCTGAGGTAATGCAAATAATAAAAAAATCTGACTTGGGTTATGTCCTTGTATATGTGAGTGTCTAATTAGTATTCCAGAGGCATTACTTGCAGCTGGATGCAGGAATATATATTGTATGCCAAATTTGTGATTCATACTGAGTAATGCAATGTAAGTAATAGACTCGTTTGTTTATTTGCATTTAATTTAAAAGAAAAAGAGTTGTGATCCTGCTTCTTCAAGATTACATCAGGCCATTGTCCCAAAAAAATCCCTCACAGGTGTTTACTGAAATGAGTTAAAAGATAGGGTTTGATAAGTTGGGGGGCCATTCTCACCTTGTGCAGCTAATGTATCTCCCATTACCATTAAATGGTGTTATATGTGCATATTAAGGGAAGAATATCAGTGATTAATAAGGACCCACATTTTCCAGTGTGCTGAACTCTTTCATTAGGAAGACCAGTGAGAGCTGCCTAGTTTAGCTCAACTGTACCTTAAATGAACATATGTTTTGTAGCAGATCTTTAAATAAACCCAGTGGATTTGGTGATCACTTCAAAGCCAGTCCAGTGTTAACTTTTGACATCTAACAATGTAGTTAAGTATGGTCAAGAGAAAGAAAGGGTATTTATTTCAATGCTGGCAAATAGTGGTGGTTGGTCTGTCAGCAGCTCCAAATTAGGCCATTTTAGCACTCAAAAGCACTGTGGATTTTTCCCCCTTACTGGTTAATGATCTTAACTAGTCATTTGTTCCTAAGAAAACAAGGAAAAGGATGTGTCTTAGGCTCATAGTAACTTCAATTAGTTCTTAGCAAAAGATTTTATCCTGGTAGCAAACCAGAAAAAAAAATCTTTTAAATTAATTTGAAGATGCCTACATTTAGAGAATGGCATTGCTTTAACAGGGCTATGCAAATGAGTCCAATTTAGCATCTTGTATTCAGCTGGAAACCATTGCTAAATGATCGGGATAGCCAGTCACAGATATTAAAATGAATTATATCTAATCTGAATTTTAGTCACGCTACATTAACTAATAGAAAGTTATTAACATTTCAAGAGAAAAAAAGCTTTTGCCTGCAAAATTAACAGTGGCTGAGATGTGACCTGTGAGCCATGCAGCCTGATCACTGTAATGACAGTGTAATGGCATATTTACATTAAAATCTCTGCAGCTAATATGTGATTCAGAATTGGACGTTAAGTCGAGGATTATTTAGTCTGGCCTGTTGGCCTTTCTCTAAGTAGTTTTTTTTTACTTCAATACAAATCTGAAACTTTTCATTTCATGACTATTTATGTGACTAGTTTCTATGGCTATGTCTCTCCATCTTTACATCAGCTGCTTCATGTGGCCAGCTTACTCTTTCATTTTTTCCTTCCTTTTTCCAATATATTTATTGTTTGCTGCGGGCATATACAACTTCAAGAAACCTACATTAGTTGCAAGCCAGTCAGGAAAAGGAAAATGTTATTCTACTTCCTTTTTACTGCTAATTTGGTTCAAAAGGCAGTATGTTTTTGTGTTCTAATTCCTATACTTTTTAAATATACAGAACCCTGGAAAAAAATGGATAATTCAAAGCCATCTTTATCTGGATAGAAGAAAACGTGTAATTATAAAGCTATTCTTATCCTTAGCAGGCATTGACAACCTGCTGCAATTTCTCCTGCTACCAGTTAATTTCTACCAAAGCAAAGGCTTGAAATTTATATGGCAATATCTATATCATTTGTGAAATTTGTGGAACTCTTCCATATACTAAATAGTTTGGTAAAATATTAAAAGACAGAGCAACATTTTAAAAATTGAGAAAATTTAATAAAATTAAGAAGCTGACTGGATAAAAATATAGCTTTCATTTTGTAATTACTGTATTATTCATAGAAGTCCAGTTTAAAAATGTGCTTGAGTGGGCTTATGTTGGTTATTTGTACAAAATCAGGACATTTTCAAAAAGGCTCAGATTCCAGATAGATCTTCAATGCTTAGAGAGAAAAGCTGGATACATTTTATTAATGCACCTCCTTTTTGTAAGTTCTACATTTGATCTAATTTTCGCATTAAATGTGTTTTTCCTCATAATTTTCTATGAATCTATATACAGATATTTATTTACTGTGGAAGATAATTTCTTTATGTAGGGAAATTTTAAATAAAAAGCTGAAGCTAAAATCAGTAAATATGACTGAAAGCATACACCTTATATATTCCAGACCTGCGTATGTATTTGTATACAACAATAGGCTAGTATAGAAGTGCATAAATTTTATCCAAAATAAGGAATAAAATTTTCCCTTAATCAGGTCTGCAACACAACTGGTATTTCTACAAATTTTATACTTGATGTTCTTTAAACTATAAAAGAAAAAGCAGAGCCTCATGCAACTCAACTTTTCCACAGATTTGTTTTCTCTTTACAAAAGGGGTGTGTTATGCTTCTTCCTCAACCTAGACATATGTCAATCACATAACAGTCATGATATTAATTCCATCTCACCTCCATTCCCCAATTAGAAAAAGAGAATTAATATAGAGACATTGGTTTGACTGACAAGTATCTATGCAGATTGAGCTCACTAAACTGATTTGTGATAAACACAGGTGCTTCGTTTACTCCAAACATACAGCTTCATCATATTTCTGAAATCTTTACTGTGATGTGTTCATACAATAAATGCTGATTGAAGGAATAACCAGAAATTTGATCTAACACAGCAGTAATCTTAACTTCATTTGATATTTCTGAATCATCTCCCAATATCTGAGTTTTCTGTTCAAAATGCACAGTTAATACTGACCTCAGAGCCAAAGATGCCCTCCTTTGTGGTGCCAAGTGCATCCCAAGTGCTGTAGACCCCATCACTGGGAGATTCTGATGGCAGTGGGACCAAAACTGTTTCCTTGATATTATGGAGCAGCCACTGAGACCCTTCAAAGGCATCTGTAATTTTCATCTTCTCATACTTTGGATGCAGCAAAGTACATGAAAAAGCTGTACCTATCTGCAGGAGTTTCTCTTCCATTTTTAAGCAGATGCCAAAGCTGAAAATTAGATGAGACCTCTAAAAATAATACTAGCGAATTAATTTTTTTCTATAGCTACAAGATTCAGTTGTCCCTTTTGCCTAAAATCCAGCATGAAAGCCACCAGCCCCAACCCCCTCAAACCACTAGGGACCTGAAATTCTCTCTTACTGTTGCATCTGGCTTTAAAGATAATATTCTCTACTTTAGTTTGGGTTCTTCTTTGTTTGTAGATGCCCTGTAACAATTGCTGTAATTAATATTACTAATCTGAATCTAATTACTAATTTGCTATGCAAGAGACAAGACCATTTTTTTACACCACCAGTGCAGCACACTTTTATTTCTATAACAGTAGTACTGTTATTTTTAATTTTAAAAGGCAGTTTAATTGCCTGGAAGCACAGAGCAAGTAAAAGTGAAACTTCAAAATCTTTCATCTCTAGGCTGGCTCTGTCTGTGGAGAGGCTAAAAAGACAACATAGAGAGGCATCTAAACAGGAATGAGCCGGAAACTCTCAATGCCTTGTCTGACATGATGTCATATGCATTGAGGAATCATTCTGAGAAGGCAAGCAGAAGCCCTAAGACTGTGAAGCAAATGATCATCTCACCGTCCAAATTGCAAAATCTAATCCTCATTCTGAAGCCTACAGAATTGGTAATACCCACCCAATAGTAAATAAAGGTAAACAGCTCAAAAGTTTGGTTTCCCACTAGCAGCATAACTAAGAGATAAACATGTGATCCCATGAGCCCATGAACTGGCCTATGCAGTTTTGAATGCTGAGCTGTCTTGTGCTTTTTTTTGCTTTTGACTAGCTCTTCTTCTGTTTTGACCATTACTTAAGAGTGTAATTTCCTTCAAACACTCCCTTCCTGTACTTTTTTACAGATTCTACTATCATTAGCTCTTGTCTTGCTGGCTCTTGTCACATCAGTCACATATAATTAAATGGTAAATAAAGTATCCAGGTGCTTTCCTTATCCTACACAAATCCTGCAATTTGGTCTTCTCTTGGTTGCTCTCTAATTCTAATTTTAGTGCTGGCAGTCAAGGGCTAGGCAAGGATATCATAGATTGCTTGAGACACATAATAGGGAGACTTTTCTCCTAAATCATGCAGCTCAGTAGATTCAAGTATCATAAGTATATAGAAAAATAATTAATAATTTAAATAGTAAAAAATGCCTTATGACAACTGTGGACTAGTCTTACAGAAAAGAGAGGAAAACAGTGAGTAAAGGACTTGAAACTAGATGTCAGCAAGCCACTCATTTAACAAATAACATCCTAATTCCTTCTTTGCTTTCTATGCTGTCATTGTAGCCATATAAGGCACAGCTTCTGCCCCAAAGATATCATAATTTCTGTAGAAAAGAGGAGAATTCAAGCACGTAAAGAGCTGAAAATATTTTGGGGAAAAAAGCAGACTCTTATTCACATTCTGCTCATTACAGAATTATTGCTAGGTTCTCCTCTTTCCTAGTCAGATGTGGAAGAAGAGTAAGGAAACTTACTGAGCAGAGTGAAGACCAGCAACTTTTGTTCCTGGGCCCCGGTGAGGAAACATCCATTAAAGCCAAGAGCTTGACTCCATAGAGCCATAGGAGGCAAGGGAGATGAATGAGCCATGAAGTCATCATTGCCACCTCTGAAAGACTCCTCAGCTGTGAAGAGTCCACAAAAACTCCCCAAGCCATCAGGAACCATGTTCAACAAGCTGAAGATTTAAAAGGTAAAATCCCAACACACAGATTAAAATATGCACCAGAAAGTGGAAAAGACAGCAAATAAAATGTAAAAATTTATTTGCAGTCCCAAAGTGTCCTGCCATGTTTCTGAGGAGGAAAGCCTTACCCTGAAACGTGAGTATGAGTTCAGAAAAAAATCCAACCCAAACCATTGCTTATATAAACAAAGAACACTCATGGTTTTCTCCCTGCAGTGCTCTAAAAATCATTGCATCAATGCTCATTACCTCTAAAAACCTCTTTTTTCAAGCCAAACTTCTGAGGACAAATTCTCACAACAGTCTCTGATTCACCATCTGGGTCATGCATAGTTTCCCCTCTGCCTATACAAAGCATCTGTAAGCCATAGCTATATCAAGGTCTTGGTTATTCAATAAACACAGCCAGTTCTTTTAATTAGTTTATCCTTCTGAACAGGCACATGGAAGTGACCAAAATTCACTTAGGACATGTTGTGTGCTTCAATGTTAAAATCAGCATGATTGCTGCTACTGGTAATGTAACACAGAGATTCTGGTGGTCTGTTGGCATATTCATCCTACACCTGACTTAAAATACCTATGACTTGGAAGTACAAAATAAAAAATTAGATTAGGATTCCTCTCCTAATTCTGGAATAAGTTTCTGTGAGTGTTACACAGTACAATTTAGATACGCATTTGCAAATTGTATTGATCAGCATCTCATACCATACTTATTTTTTCTAGTATTAAATTTAGGCCATTCCTAGCGTTGCTGGAAAGACAATGTCAGCAAATACAAACTTTTCAGCTTAAAATTTCTTTTAAAATACAGTTTGACTTTGACCTTTACAAGGACACTTCATGTAAAACTAACTCGCTTACAAACATTTCAGTTCTAAAATGTTAATGCACTACAAGGTTAATTGCTCTTATTAATCCATTAAACAAGAACTGTATGCCCTTTCTTATATTAACCATCATTTACTTATTTCATTCTTATGTCCAAAGTCCAAAAGCTCTTATCTTTGTTACAAAAAGTAACAAAAGTTAGCTAGATCTTACAAAACTTCAACTGGTTTCTATTTGTGTGCCTTGATTAGTATTAAAAGTCTTGGCATAAAAACACCCAATGTGGCAAACAGGGTGGTCAGCAATTTCTTGAGATCACTTGCTGGAGCAGTGCAAGTCAAAGAAGCTAACATATCTCTTTTTTTAGTTAAAAAAATATTTCTTTTTTTTCCCTTGCCTGTGATTTGAGAAGAAGAGAGGAGATTTTTATGTGCGTATGTAGCAATGGTAAGCAGCTGTGAAAACCTCCTACCCTAAAGATTGATGAATATGTTTCATTAACACCAGCACATCTGAAAGACATTTGACACATAGGAAGACCAACTATGGTTCTTTAAAATGCCCCAGATGAAATGCCTCATAATATGATTGTTAATGGCCATCTTAGGAGCCTCTGGTGCCTTCTCTATTTAAAAAGTTATAAAACCTTAACTTCTGATTATACCTGACCACAGTCTAAGTGTTTATTTTGCTAGAGAATCTGGAACTATACCTGCATGAGGAGTTGTGAGATCTGCATCAGCAAGATTTAAAAAGCCTTTCTGAAATTCACCATTTATATTCTTTTTCTATTTATGACATTAAAGACTCTCCACATCCTTTGAATATCAAACAACAGAAAACCACAAAGCAAATACTTTGTGGCCATCCCATGCCATATTCATTGAATGGCTGTTAAGAATGAACACATCTATGGGATTCAACATCTGGTTTTGGGTGTAGTGTGAAGAAATTCAGAATCTGTACCAAGTGGGAATCTGTTTTCTACGTTTTCTGCATGCTTCTAAATCTGAGGCAGCTCTGGATAGGGGCCATGCACCCAGTGCATGTAAAGGAAGAGCTCTCCTCCATGTTATCACTAGTCCAGGTGGAGGGCCCTATGGGATGCTTGGATTTCTCCTACCTGGAGAAAAGACTGGCCTCCACTAACACCCGTGGTAGTGCTGAGGACAGCCAGGCAGACTCAGGTAAGCTCAAAGGCTTTTGTCCATTCTGAATGAAAAGTACATTGTACTTGACAATAAACCTGCCATTTGAAACCTCAGGGGTTTTAATCTTATAAATAATAGAGTTCAGTGAAGAAGGGTTTGCAAGTCTGCATTGTGCTGCCCAGAATTCAGATTTATGTAATGCACTCATAGAGACGTGGTGCGGAAATGCCTGCAAGTGTTAGGGCACTTGCGATTCAAAGCCAATATTGCCCAAAAATATGCAATGCAACACTAATATTTCTCTCTGTTATGCTGTTTTCCCCAGCTGCTGTGAGAACATCCATCACTCAATGGCAGGTCAGAGCTATCCAGTCCACTGCACGCACTTGTGCAGCTTTTTACTTTCTGTTGAAGACGCTGTTAACTAGCATGACTTCCACACCAGAGGAAACTATGTAAAATGAGCCAAAGAAGGTGCACATTACTAATCACACACAAACAGCTTTCACTCATTAGGGCTGATAGCAACTTCTTTATATACCAGCCTACACATCTTGAGAAAATTAGAAATGCAGGGTTACTAACACTCCTGTATTGAACAAGCATTTGAAAAGATTGGTTTATAAAATATATAGAAAGAGCTATGGTTTAGAAATATAATAACAAAGAGTATGAAACTTCAATTATTCTTCTTTGATCATCAAGAGAAATGTTGCAGCAATTCTATTGCAAAATGAATTAGTCCCTCAAATGCTTTCAGGCATAAAAATAATTCCTACTGTTTTAGAATGTGAAAAATTGTTTTGAAAAATTCAGCAGTATAAAAAAAAGAATCTGTTAAGCACATTAAAGGCTGTCTTTTTCTGCAAGTGCGTTCAGAAAATAGGGACCATTTCTTTAGCTCCCTATTTCACTTTAAAAATGCAGAATACTAAAATGGCAAGCATGAAGCTAACTGTCAGGCCATGCAGTTTCACTGTGGGGAGGTTATCACATGCAGCTTTACTGCCTTATTCATTGCTTGCAGCTCTTCCAATCAGATAACCTTAACAAACATGGTGCTATCAATTGCCAGATGTGGTACATGCTATGCAGCATCTAGTTTTTGACAGACTAAAATGGAATAGACGATCCTTCCCTTTATGTAATCAACCATCAGTCACACTATGAGATTCACAAGGAGTATCTGGAAGTGCTGTCAAGTGCCAATTAGTGATGTTGCTAACCCAAAAGGTAAAGAAGATTGTAGAAGAAGGAGCCCAGTATAATTCTCCACTCCAGTGTCCTTAAAGTGGGCTATCATTTATGAATGTACTCCTACAGATGAAAGAGAAATGGGAGGTCAGTGGTTCCTGTCTTCAACAATCTTCTGCAATCTTCTCATAATGAATTGTAAATAGTATCACTATCAACCTCCTCTTCCAGCCCTGGAAACCTGTGCAAATGGCTGTGCAAAGCCAAACACCGATAATACTGCTCCTCAGGACACCAAGCTGAGGGCCACCCTCTGCCCTCTCTCGTCATGCCGTGTGTGGGTCTGCAAGGCTGGGGCTCACCCTTTCTGCCTTGCCACAACTCCCTCCCACTCCCCCATGATTTTGGGGTACGTTCACTCCATGGATATGCAGAGCTGAAATCCTGAGCTGTTTATCATTTGAAGACAATCTGAAGATTGATGAACAATCAATGGAAACCTCTTCCTCCCTCTCAGAGCAATTCTCAGCACAATCTGGCAAAATGTCATTATCACCTAATATGGCTTTATCATGAGGTGTTCCTGCTTTCAGAACAGCAAATGATTTTTACAAGGTCAAAAGCAGAATATCATGCCGGGGTGTTGGCCATCTTGAACTGCATAATGAAGACACGTTCTTCAAAAGGCAGCATTGCTCTTGTGCACAGAGAATACCTGACAAGCTTGGATTTGAAGTGACCAGCCTACATGCATCCTTTCCTTTTAAGGACTGTAGTATCCAGTAGTCAGTGTAGATGCAATGCATTATTAATTAGCATATACAAATCCTATTTATATTAAAAAAGCTTGTTTAGTGAAGGATACATAATTCCTGTTATTACCATTCCAAATAGCAAAAAGCAAATATTGTCTACAGAGGTAATAAAAACACAAGAGCAACAAGCTCAGAATATATTTGTACTCTGCACACTTTGTTTTCAATATGGGACCACTATTTTTCATGGCAAATTACATATGCTAACAGAATTTTTCTGAGTGTACCTGTGTTCCTGAATGGCAATGTTCTGAAAGAGCAGTGCTGAAGAGACTTATCACATGGATGTATAATACTAATACTACACAGCAAATATTTATGCAGTAGGCTTGTGACTTCTTAAAATATACGTGCATGGAAGGGGTGCAAAATTACTTCAGAGCTGCCTGGGCAAGCACAAGTTGGTGCAAAAAACTCCACATCATGAATCCCTGAAACAGTTTTATCAAACCGATAACTATATATGTACAGTCATGCTCCAGAGTCCAGTGAATCTGTGACATCGCTCCGCTTCCACTGGTGAAAATCCCACTGAAAACAGTTGTATAAAAATTTAAAAAAGTTGAGCTAACTTTGAGCTTTTTCATATATTGGACTCTACAGGAATGCATTGAAAAACTGTTAATGCAGAAAAGACCAGATCAAGCTGGCAAAGTATCTCCCTGTGTCATAACTTAGCAAATGAGCAGAACTATTCCTTGGAAGGTGCCAGACAATTAGAGGACAAGTCACAACAACAAAGGTGTTTCTACCCAGTGTGAGCACTTTGTCAAGGTATGGAAACAATTTACAGTGTTTTCAGAACCATAGTTCAGGTCAGTTCATTTTTATACTCTCCCATATGGTTCTGCTCCTTCTATTTCCAGAGTGAACCCTATTTACCTGGGTGGGTATGGCAGAAAATATATTGTTGGCAGAGAAAGTGAGAGTCATCAATAAAGAAAACTTCTCAAGATAGGTATATTGAGTATGTGTATCAGCTTGATCTGACAAGGGAAGAAAATGGCAAACAACTTGTTTTCTACTTGAGAGGCATCTGAGAGCAGGGAACTGGTCAGGTGCTGTACTGTGCCTTCTGGAGGCTCAGCAATAAAGTACTGGTGGAGAGAGCAAATAAAAGTGGCTTCCAGCCACATTTTTATCTTTATGAATCTGAGCCTGGCAAAAGACCAAACATCATTTGCACCAGGTTTTCACTTCCCCCATCCCTGTAAAGATACAAATTCAGTTCAACCCTTCCATGCATAACTGCCAGCACGGACCACATCAAGCTTTCCTAGCTCTGCTGTGGCCTAACATGAAAGCAGAAAGGACACATTCAATTAACAGTAAAATCTCTATGCCACGCCACTCCTTATGGGTCTGGGCTTTTCTCACCACATGTGAGGTTGTGAACCACCTTTCACAGTGACTTTTACCCACTGAATCACAGCAAAGCAATGCTCCTCTTGTTCCTGAGTGCCGACCTCCCACCCAGCATACTATAGCTCTTTCAGTCACCCTTGGGGAAATAATTCTTTCCATAGTAAAGTTCAGGAAGCCAAAACACAGTATAATGATTGTACCAGGTCTACACTAGATTAATACAGAGCATCCAAAATGCTTAGGAAATGTGATGTTTTTTCCCCTAACAAATTGTTCGGTATGTTGTCCATACTGAAGGGACACTTTAGGTTGGAGTTTCAAGTTTTGGAAGGCAGCCATGGAAGACAGAAACCATATGATGCTAGAGTGGATTTATACTCGTTAACTTACATGAGACTGGCACAAGCCTCTAAATATTAGCCTATGATTTAAAAAAAAAAAAAAAGCAGGACTTTGGGCTGTTAGCAGAGCTTTCATTACTAGCAGCTGCAAAGGATTAATCTTAGGGAACTACAGTATTGAGTTAAAGATGGAAAGGAATAATAGTTTAGCACCTCTTTCAGAAAAGGTGAAGTTAAATGCAAAAACAGAGTGTCTTCTCCATGAAGCAGCACTGAAAAATACTTTTACATTCATGTGACATTGAGAAACAAATGACAAAGAATTTTCCATTAATAATTTAATTTGGGGGCCAAAGGGCCTTCAATAACATCATAAGCATATAACGTGGAGACAAGTTTATCCCTGAGATAAGCAATCACATAGAGTTTCTTACAGCATGTTTGAATTTGACTCTATGGGATGAAAAATTTAAAAAAAACAAACAAAAATAACTGATAGGAACAGCTGCAAACCCACCTCAGACCATCACGACTTTATGCTGAATACCAGAAGTGTAGAAAAATGAAGCTGTGGAACTGGAGCTTCTGAGCACCTCCATCTCCCATGCCTATAAAAGATGACACAGAAACAGCACAGTCATCATCTGGCAAGTTCATTAGAGCACTAAAAATTCAGCCCTGGTATCTAAAACAATACGTTCAAAGATGTGATTTCTGAGGAAAATTTAGGCATCCAAGTTGAAGACCCAAACTCCTTTTGTGGTACATTCTTACTACTGGAAACAAGGATTTTTAGCAGGAAGTATGTGGAGTCAAGATGATGTTCAAATCTGCTAGGGAGTGTTGAAGAGAGTCTAATAATCCAAAATCGCATTTCCTATAGGACTAACCTGTGCACACAGAGCCTCCAGTTAAGCATTAAGATGTAGCTCTCATTCACATTCAGCAAAACCCTCTGACTCACAGGCGCTTTGTTCCTTGAGGGCTGGACAACTGGATTACTCTTTATTTTTAAAGATGGATGGTGGTGATGCTGCTGCTCATCTTTTATAGTGGTGGTTAAAGCGCTCACCCAGAAACTGGTGAGCTGACTACGGTTCAGTGACCTCCTCGGCATGAGGGGGTTCAAATCTACAGCTCCAGCCTCTGCTCTGACAACCAAGTTAAGCCACAATTGCTGGAGATTTGGGGAAAGAGGGCAGGGAAGGGAAGAGAGGGGGGCAGTCTGCTTCCTGCTGAAGCTGCATGGCTGTTCAGCAAAGAATGCAAGATTTATAGGGTCAGAAAGAAAGAGAATTGGAGAAAAAGGAGCTTAACTCTAGACTAAACATGAAGGCTTCCTCTGGGAGAAAAAAGTAATCCTCACCAATTTTTTAATGTTGTTAATTAATTTAGTTTTAAACAAGATTTTACAGTGATGTTTCCATATTTGTGAGATGGAAACACTCTTATTCAAGTAAAAAATTTAATGAAAATTTCCATTTGCAGTAAATGCCTGATAAAAGGCAGTGGTGGGTTGCAGAGCCACATGCCACTCTGAGTGTCACACCGCCCAGCACAGTCTCCCCAAGAGCTGCCCCATGTGCCTGGGGAGTGAGTGCATGAGACATGTGGGGATGTGGCTTTGGGCTGCAGTCCCCAACAGGCTCTCTGCTCTCTTCCTGCCCAGCTGAAGGACCCCTGGGATACAGGATGCCCTAAGACTGGGGGCCATGCAGCTCCACCAAGTGCTGGCCCTAATCACTGAGATTCATCACTAAAAGGGTTGTGGTAGTGGCTGGTACAATAGAAATCCAGCAGTGGAGCATGGACAAAGGGAATGAAATTGTAGGTGGAGCACTAAAATCAGCTGCTTGCTGAAGGCAATCTTTTCTGGGAAGAGGAACTGGACTCCTTGGTGCAAGTCTCCTCACATGCTGCTGCCTCTGCAAGCTCGACAGTGGACAGCAAAGGAGGGAAGAAGTGTAAACGAGAGAAAATCTAGAAACAGACAAATTAAAAGATTGTCTAGTTTCTTAAAGCAGAATAAAATCTTGTGAGATTGGTGTCGTGTACACTTTTCAGTGCATTAAAATACCGTTTTGTTTAGCTTCCAGATTCATTCATCAGCCAGGTAACAACCATCACTGCCCTTAAAAGAACTTGCTAATTTCTCACTATTATTCAGTTAGGCATTTTAGTTAGTCACTATTTGGGGCAAAACATTTAGTGATGTCAGAGGTTTACTGACTTTCCTTTTAATTCCATCTCTATTTTATTTAATCCTGAAGAGTTTGGAGATCAGGGGCTGTGCAAAGAATTGTCCCTTTGTGAAAAGCTTGCTTTGGTTGGCTGTCAGTGAATTTGTAGCCACAGCAAAGGCTCTGATACACCAGGGAGAAAATCATGCTTTTACCTAATCTAACCAAACCAACCTTGGTCAGATTGATTCAGTTTCCAGCCTTGGCTCTGACCTCACCCTTACCCTCAATCCTTCCTCACTTTCACACTGAGTATTTTATACAGCTTCTATTTTCTCCCTGCATAGCTTCTA
>VYXF01000461.1:1189311-1201338 GCA_013397295.1 Polioptila caerulea
CCCCCCCAATTTCTGTGTTCTACTCATCAACCATTGCTTTAGAATCTTCAGGCTGGATGGGCAGGCATGCGGTGCTGGCAGGTGGTGTAGCTGTTAGGCAGCCTTGTGTATCACAAGAGATCTAATGCTATCAAATTTCTTTTCCCCCAAAGACTAAAGAGAGCAAGCCTTTGTAAGCATGCAGGAGGGGGATGAAAACACTTTGTCTCCTGAGCAGCCAGCCTTTGTCATTTTACAAATGAAATCACTTTGGAAATTTAGAGAATTAATACCATAATGAAGACGGGAGTACCCATTAGGGTGGTCTAATGTTGCTCTGGAGATATATGATGGATGTCCAGTTGCTGTAAGCCCTTATTTGCAGAGAGTCACCTCTGTAGTTGCCATTATTAGGAAGATGTCTGAAGCAGAGGATCAGACACAACCATTGCAAGATGAGATAGTGTTTGACTGGTTTCCAGGGAACCGAAGGATACAGCCTTAGTTGTACCTGTCACTATGGCTCCCAGCTTTTTTCCCCCTTAATGTCTTTTTTAGCTGTAGGAAGTTTCTCTTTAAAGATTCACTGCTTCTCTAATAGCACGAAAAAGCAGGAATAGGAACATAAAAAAGTGTTACCTGGATTGCAAAGAAGCTTCCTCTTATTGCAAAACAATTGGCATAGTTCATCATCAAAGGATTGCAATATGCTGCACTAGCCAGCTTTTGCAAAAAAGATAACCACGAGATCTAACCTGTAGTGTATTACTTGTGGTAACTGGAAATATTCACCTGCTGTGTCCCCTTCTGGAGATACCTAACACACTGTCAGAGGAGTGATGCCGTGATTGCCATTCCTGGAAATACAGCCTCCAGAAAGTAGTACTTCCTGGAATTATCTTAATGGGCAATTGAATCATCATTTCTAGCACTCCAGCATCTTTCCCAGAAGGACAGTTTTCCACAGGCAATGATTCCAGTTAGAAACAAATGTGAATATCCAAACTTCAATTCCTTTCCCTTTCTGACTGGTTTGCAGAGAACAGAAGCTTTAAGCAGACGTTAAAGTTAGGGAGAAAGGCACCTAGGACATGAGGCTGGAAGGTGTCCAGTATAGTGATTTACCTGCACTTCATTATATGGTAACTCTTCTACCCAGGTCATTTATTTTCTTCCAATTATCTGTGTTCCTTTAATAATTCTCTACTGGTCACTAACACTGCTGAATTGTTGTGTTAGTTCCAGGGAAGCTCAGGTGCTGGTGTAAGTCGTCATAGCTGCAATGTCTTCCATAAGGATTTACACCAGTGCAGTGCCTGTGTTTTAAGAAAATCAGGTTAAATTCAGTAATGTCTAGACTTTTTTTTCCAGCTATGGAGGTATGCAAGGCAGCATGTTGTTACTAACCTTTTCAAATAAATGTGACATGACGAGTCTACACTTTGCTCTATATATAATCAGTACTGATTTTTGGGAATAATCAGTGGTAAATAAATTGAGTGCTGTTGAAATACCCTTTGTGTGTGTTCTCATGAATTACTCATGAAACAGGGGTTACAAATTCCTGCCTCTGACACCCAGTATTGGATATGTACTTTTTTTTTTTTTTTTCGTAATATATGGAGATAGAAGGTGTTTGGATTTTGTTTTTATGTGTTGGGTTGTTTTGTTTTGGGATTTAGGGTGTTTTTGGAAAATTTTATTTGTTTCCCCTAAATCTTCAGTTTAGTGGCCAGATTCACCTTGGTGGGAGCAAATGCAACTATTGATAGCACTGGAATTCTCTCTGCATATGTCAGCGATGAATTTGCCCCCATATTTATTGGAAATACCTGAGCTGCTGTGATATGATGTGGTAAATCATGCTGAGAGCAAATCAAACAGACAGGCTGTGGCTGCATCACTATTTCATACAACTCAGGTCATAATGGACAGGACAATGCTGTAGTGTGAAATTCAGTGCTAAGGAAAATATATTCTTTCAAACCTTTTATGAAAATACTCCTCATCCTTTAAAGGACAATTTAGGCAACATGACCACTGCTGGAACTGGTGCAGGAGCATTTAGAACGCAAAGAGAAAAACACCATTGCCCAAGAGGAGAACGAGTTGTCTGTAGATATTCCCATGCTTTTGCTATTCTAAAATTCCTGTCAACTGTTGCATTCAGCTTCCAGAAATAGAGCTATTCACTCTTACTACAGTAAATGAAAGCAATGCAACACGCCAGCCTTCAAGCCCAGCAAATTATAAATGTAATATCAGACAGAGAAGAGCTAATGAAAACAATCACATTAAACATAGCTCTTCAGTGCTTGGTGCTCAGTAAGTGAGCAGCAGGCTTTCTCTGTCTAGCTTACAGAAAACAGGAGGTAGCAGTTTGCAAGGAGCAGCGTTTTAATGTGATTGGACTATAACAGACAATCTATTTACAGCATGCTCTGGGGAGCTTATAAACAAATGTTGAGTAATTTCAGCCAGCAGTAATTACCCTTGCAGCTGACAAGGATAGTATGATACTTTCTCCTTCACCTTCAGCCCAGTCCAGAAGGCACTGTACACAATGGCACTTCTAATTATTTCTGCATTTCTATGGCTAAAGACCAAAGTGTGTTATTAGAGAACATTTTAGAAGCTTTTTAAAAGCTTGTTTATTGGGACAATTAAAAGTCATCACTATGACAGCAAATAAAAGGTTCCATTCCCAGGCACGCAGTTGCAGCTGGGGGTCTGCCTGCTTACCTTGTAAGCCTTGTCTACATGAGGCAAAATTTACAACCACCCCTCTCTGCTGCTAATGCCAGTTCAATGGCATCAATGTTACCAAGGTGGGCAGCCTTCAAGGGTACAGAGAATGGGGCTTTGTAAATATCATATTATCTAACTCTGATTAGAGAACATTGAATAAACATAGTACTTAAAATGCTGTCCACTCACCTGTGCTCGAGCTTGCAACACAGTCAAACATAGTGGGGGTGAAGCCCTTGTAGCTGTAAGAAGATATTTTTGCAGAGTGCCTGTGGTGCAGTCAAAGCTTCAGACAACATGGCATTTTGTCTTCTGTTGAAAGAAAATTAAAAGCATGTTCTAAAACATCCATTAGCACTTAATTACTGATTAAATACAATGGCTTGGGGTTTTTTACCTAGGCACTGGACACACAAATAGATGAATTCTGGGCTGGAATCAACTGCCACAGTGAGTCAGTAGGAAGGCAGGGGCAGAGGCAAAGAGGGACCCGGGCTATGCTGGGAGAAGGTCAGAGGACTGAGGTGGTTCCTTCTGCATTCCTCCCACTGCTGGTGATAAGCCCTTTTCCCTAACCATGGCTATGTGAAGGCAAATCTAGATCTTTTTATTTCCCCAAATCATCAGTAACCTATGCAATACTTCAAATGCTACCTCCCCACTGTTACAGAATACCCCAGAGCATTCAGGCTACCTTCACCAACATTTCAAATGCCCACTCTCCATGGCACAGCCCTCTGGCTCCTCAGGCACCCATGGGCACAGCCTGCTCAGAGCCCTGCCCAGTGCCCAGGCCTGCTTCTGCAGAACTGGCAGAAAGCTCTTGTGAACTGACAGTGCAAAACAAGGGCGCAGAGCCTGCCTAATCCTAAAATGTATGTGCTTTTTCATCAGTAACTTACAGAGAAATACAGCTGTGCCAACAAAGGAAGGAAGGTCTCCAGCCTCAGGGAGACCTCAGGAGGTTATGTTGTCCTGAGCAGTCTCCTATTTGGCCCAAAGCACTGTTTTTCCCCCCCAGTTATGTCCTAAGTACTGCATGATTTTCTGTTCACACTGTGTGTTTTACTGTGAAAAGCACTACAGCTATTTCCAACCAGTATTTTTTAAAATGTACAAACAGCTACTCATGGCAAGTCATCATTGGAGTGATTGCTGTAGGCAGTGATAATTAACGAAATTATCGAGTCACAAGACTGCTCACCACAAGAACTTCTATTTAATATTGTAACACAGTCATATAAGAGCCAAACTATCCAAAAGTAATGGGGAGAGGCGGTGAACTGTGATGTGTGCTGGTTTGCAAACACCATTGCACAGTTTGGTGTTCGCTGAGCTCCCATCCGCCTCAATAAATTCAGTTCAGGTTCCTGCTATAGGAATTGACAGCAGATATCTAATCCCCAAAAGTGGATTATTTACATTTTTTTATATGTTACATTGCATTACATCCTGTCACGTTGCATCTCATCACAAGAAGATATAATATCGCATAACATGATGTGACATGATGTCAGACATCAGAAATGTTTTTTGTTGTTTTGGGTTTTTTGAAGATTTGATACCTACTATCCAAAATATTTCTGAGTGATTTCTAGGAAGATGGAGTGGATAAGGTGAGTGCCTGGCTTACATGTTTGTCTGGCAGCTGCTGCACTGTCTCTCCCAAGCATTGTTTAAAATGAGCCACCTTGTTTTGCAGCTTCATGAAACCTCAGCAATGCAATTTTATATGTATTTTGCAAATATTTTTAAAATATTCATTAGGAGGGAAATCAGCAGAACACATGTTCAATAACGGCACAAACCGACAACAGCTGCTGCAAATTACCTTGTCTGAAAGGAACCCCCAGCAATGCATTGCAAACTTTAACAATGTACTCGAGCTGTTGATTGCTCGCGCTGCCGCTCGCCACTCGTTTCTGAGACACAGTTGGTGGAGGAACATTAATTTGTCCTTGTTCTTGAGACTGGCAGGTGTCACTTTGCCCAGTGTGGGACGTGAGTGACAGATATTTTGCAGCTGATGAAATGAGAATGCAGAAATTCAAGAGTGCCTCTGGGATTTCAGTGGTCATTTGTGGCCAGCACAAGGGCAGGGCCCGCTGCCTCGCTGGCGCAGCACTGGCTGAAGCTGCTGTTGCTGCAGGCTGCCGCAGATCCACACCATTTTAAATAATATTGGTATTATGAAGCCCTTCCCACACACACACACACACACACACACACACTTGAGGGTATTGTGTGTGCTTCCATTCTTTCTAGGCTGACACTAGCTGGGAGATTGTTCTAATTGTTTTTTGTTTTGGTTTGGGTTTTTTTCCTTCTGTCCTATGCTCAAGCCTTTTTCAAAAGGATTTTACCTGCATCTGCTGTCTTTAATTCTTTGGATAACACAAACAGAATTTACTAAAAGCAATACATAAGCTAATCTAGAAAAAACTGATTAAAAACAAGAACAGTATTAAAAAATGCAATTAATAAAATCCTCTCATGATACAGCAGTTAGGAAGAGAGTGGGTAGAATTGTATCAATTGAAATGTTTCTTTCATCTAATTTAAAAACCGGAAAAATGTACAAATTCCATGTATAAATTCACAAAGCTTGGTGAAAATAAAAAAGATGCTAGGAAATGAACAGCAATACAGTGTTAAAGAATTAAGAATAAGATTTGTTGAATTTTAACACTATCCTGCAGTTCACCTTTATCTTTCCTTTAAGACTTGGAGCATTTTCTTTGCAAGCAAATAGTGGCTGGAATTACTAACATTGTCCTCTTCCTCCTTCCCCCAACCCCCCTCCCTAAAAAAAGATTTAATTACAACTACAAAGAAAATAAATTGTCAACAGTTGAAGCCTCTAGATATTTTCAACCTGTTTTTTTTTCATTCAGCAATTTTATGTGAAAAAAAAGGGAAGGGGTTAAAATATTCTGTAGTTTCTAAAATACTTTTTATACAAACAAGAGTGCATAATAAAAAGAAAACAATTCTTTAAATTATATTAGCTTTTTATTTAAACCACATATTATTTTAGAGGAGATGATTTTTGAGAAAACCCAAATATTTCAGGACAGGGACTAATTTTGTTAACTGTGTTAAATGTAGTGTATATAGAACAGTGTAATCCATAGAACCACTAACAGCATTTTCAATCGTGATAAAACCATATTAACATATTTGCCTCTTTAATGATTAACTGTCTTTGAATATTAAGAGATTTTTAAAACATCTTATTCACACTGGGGAGACTGCAAAAGCCTGGGCTTTTTCTCTGTTTTAGAAGTGAGTCTTCGTTTGATATGCATTCTGATTTTAAAAGAACCATAATATTTTAATCGATCTCTCTGTAAAGATCATGATTATTATAAATGAGATACAGTCATGCACATCAAGCCTGACTGGTAGATAGGAGGTCATGAGTCAGGAATTATATGAAGAGGGGAAGTAAAAACTAGAAAATTTTCCAACATGATTGTTTAAAGGAACAATTATGTACACTGGTACATGAATTCAAGACTCCAGTTACACACAGAGTTATTAGTCGTCATTTTTCTATTAATTTCCTTGAAACTAACCTTGAAAAAGTATCATTTGCAAAAAAAATTAAACCCAAACATTTATTATGACAAACATGTAATTTCATACTGAACTCTTCACATTCATGAAACAGCTGGCATTAAAAATCATAGCAGAGAAATATATCTGATGAGAACATTGATACAAACCTAGGCTGTGAAAACATTGGTTAATGTCATTTGAAAAATGTCATTTTATTGTAGATAATTACTTATGTTAAATAATTTGAAACACACATAAAGATATCATCTGATATGATGAAGTATAACCCTTTATATACAATTTCATTATCAGAATTGGAAAAATTCTTTTGAATAGATTTATTTTTTCTACCGAACATCTAGTCTCCCCAAACCAACACTGTTTTGTTTGTACCTGTGTGCAAACACACACACACACACACATACACATACAAATACATCTGCAAGTTTTTCACTTGGTATTTCCACCCCCTACTTGCAAGTGCTTCTTGCAAATATACTTCTATCCTTTGGAAAACAAATATTTTTTCTAGGTGACATGCTTCTTTAATTCAACTGTATTATTTATAATGATCAAATATAATTAACAGTAACAAGTATTTAATGAAAACAAACTGCTTTCCTTTCAAATCTTTCCAACCCATTGTACTTTAAGACCATAGCTTCCCTCAGAAGATCACTGTCTCACAACAACTAAAAACAAGTGTGTGATTAAAAGATTGTCAGGTGCTGCATCATTTCAGACAGATGAAAATGGGGAAGGTAAACACTGGAGATCCCAATTCATGTCATGAATTCTTGTCATGTACAAATCCTATCGTTTCAGGTATTGCTTCCAATGAAATAGTACTGTTAGTGCTTCAATGTGCTTTAGAGCTGTCTTTTAACTACCCCATTTGATATTATTATGCACTAAGACATTACCTGAGTATCTTTGATTATTACTGAGCGAGATGAGAGGAATGTGTGCTTTCACTGGACTCATTGACAGCAAGGTGCTATAACAACTCTCTGTAATTAATTGTGAGTGAAAGGGGGTTTGGTTTTTGCAGCCTCGTAAAACTTTTCCCACATGGCTGAACCCACGGTCAGGAGACGTTAGGCAACATTAACTGCCTGCACATTTCTGCAAGGCTCTGGAGGAAGCGGCTCGGCACTGGGGCTCCAATTCCGAAAACCCTGGGACACAAGACATCAGCGTCTACCTTTCATCTTAGCTGAGATTTGGAGAGGGTTCAGACCACAGAGGCTCCTTAATTCTCACTAATTCATTTGCTTTCCTGATTCACTTGGCTTGGGATAACCTGCGAATGATAATGAACCTGTAAGGGGAGCGCTTAGTCCCTTGCCTTTGAATGTGCTCGGCATGGATTGAGGGCTTTCTGTGAATCTTGCAAGAGGAAAAGAATCTTATTAGCACTGATTGCCAGTCATGAGGTTGCCTCTAAAAATTGCTCTTGTATTTTTAACTCTTGCTTGCTTATAACAACCCCAGCTAAGGAGAGAGATGTGTTGTTTACACATTGAACACGACATTGTTCTCAACATTTACTCATTTCTCTTTGCAATTTGATCTAATCATAACACATTTGCTTTATGTATGTCATTACTATACCACTATGAACACTTCATCATTTTTCCCATGATTATTCTACAAGTTCATAACTGGCCAAGTCCTCGTCTCTTCACCCCCAGCTAAACATCCTCTTTGCATAAATATATGCTCTCTAGAATAAAGGGTCTAATTTCCTTTTTTTCCTTTTCTTATTAACTGTTTCAGCAGAGCTGAACTGCTGTATTGCTTTTTATGTTACATGGGGATTTCCAGTAGAGTTGTTATTGTCTCATGTTGGTTCTTAGAATTTTTTTTTTAATAAACATATTGTGGATCTAGAGAAAGAAAAAAGAACTCAAACTCTGGCGAGAATATCTGAAAATAAAACTGAAAAAACTGGTTTGTTTTTGCTTCTCTTTGACAAATAAACGTTCATACTAAGATTTTTTTTTAATTTTTTTCATTTATTTAAGTGAATTTAGGTGATTGAACAGAAGAAATGAATGAAACACAGAAATGTTTGTCAGAGTGATGCAGTTTAGACAATCAAATTCTTTCTCAGGTCAGCAATTGCTAATGGCTGAGTATTCAGTGTCCAGTTTTGCATAGGTCCTTGTTATTACTAGAACCAAATTCTGACTCCTGACCCAGCACTGGGAGATCCCAGTATTAAGCAGCATGTTCTGCTCTGTTCACATCCTTAAAGGTATAGATTGCTTTATTACCCAATTCTGCCTAGGAAGATTTACAAATGGGCAACTTATCCTTTCTGCAAAAATGTGGTGCTTTTCTGTTGTTTGTATCTGTTTAATATGACCTATGTTCAGTTCTAGAAAACCAGTGCTTCAGCTTTGGCATTTAGTAACAGGACTGGCATCAGCCAAGAGAGCCTTATACATCTTCCACATCTGGGACACCTACCCACTAGGCAGAAATGAGTGATGCTCTGTTGAGACAAAGATAAAATCCTTTTGTGATGATTTACCTTGTGTCTAGGTGGGGGCACTATAGTGTTTGACTCAATAAAGACAATCACTTCCAGTTTCAGCTAATAAAATAATTTCCTAAAATCCTCCTGAAATATGATTTTTATGCTTTTCCCTTCTGATTTGCTGTTACTTCAAGAAAATCTCAAAGTGACAAAATATTACACCCACTGTTTCTCTACAGAATTTGCCAAGAAGGATAATTATGTGAGACTGCTGGAATTCAAATTTGAACTGAAATTTCTTGTGCGGAAATACAGATTTCTATTATGTTGATAGGCTCAACTGTTCTTCAAAGAGCATGAACAAAAGCTGATCAGCCAATAGAATTCATGTTACATGGGAATTCTAAAAGTTTGACATTTGCTTGTTGAATCATAAAACATTTCTGCAGGACAGTTACCAAAAAAATCCCAACTTGCTTTGGAAATGTCACACAAAAATATCTACTTTTTGCATCAAAATGTCAAAACAAAACAATGATTTAGGCTGCTATGTTTCAAAATGCCAGCTTGGTGCTCTTAATCAGTATTTCAGCTGTCTATGATGTATAAATTTTACTTAGAATTTATTTTAGAAAATTTTATTGAATTTTACTTTTCTATAGTAAATCATAGTAAATCACAATTTTTTTGTTTTGTTTATATATTTATGTATATACCCTTTTGATACATAAATTTATAAAATAAAGTGTATTTCACTCAAATTATTTAAAAACCCCAAACACTATGAATTCACTCAAAGTGTAGCCAACACAACACCATGGAGAAAAAAAACCAACCCAACCCTGTACTCTCACCGAAATAGCCCACTCCCCTTTTTTATTAGTAGTTAAACCTAGGTAAATAATGACATTCCTCTCTGAACAACGTCTCATATCCATCCTAAGAAGAAGAGATCCTTAAGAAGTGTCCAACAATGAGTTGGAAGAGACTCAAAAAGGATTATCAAAGTCCTGCTCCTGGTCCTGCACAGGACATCCCTAAGGATTCCACACGTGCCTGAGAGTGTTTTGAAAGCCTGGCTGCACCTCTCCTAGAACACCTCTGCAGACTGCGGGAAACACAAGAACATTCCTGTCTCTCACCAGCCTCTTACTGCCCAGTATTTTATTTATCTGGCTGGGGTTTTTTTTCCCCTACTGGAGCTCTCTGCTTATTAAATCTTCTCTGCTAGGACAATCTTCATTTATAGCTCCCCAGGGTAATGTCCATGCAAAGCCCTGGAAATTTTGGAACAAGATTTGGCTGGGTCCTGCTCCTCTATTAATCAGCAATTTCCACCACGTTTTCCTCACCACTAACTTTCACTCATAGCACTTTCAAAAATTTTGCACAATGTTGAGCAGTTTTACAGCAATAAAACACAACTCTTAACTAATCTATTATCCCTCTATGTCTGAAAATGTGAGTGAAATTGGAAAGTGGAACTCAGACAATTTTCAGCTCAACTTGCAAATGTGCTGGAGAAGAAATTATTTTCCCCTCTCACATTCGAGTCAAAAAGCATCATTTGGCAAGTTACACTCATTTACATACATTTTCTATTAAACTTTTCTATCATAAAATATTGCCTTTATGATCCAGACATATAATTTATTATGCAATGCACCACCACCACCATCACAGTGAATTGCATTTTACGTGTTTATACTAACAGGGAAGGTGATCGGCTTCAGCCTCCTGTTCATTATATGCATCATTCATCCTCCACCACCAAGATCTCTGGATTCTGTAGCATATCCATCATTATCTAACTGCCAACTGTTTTCAGAGGTTCCACTGCTTTAAGCTCATTATTTTCTTTAGATTGGTGAATCTACACAGGATCTTTCCAAAACATACAGCAGTCAGCATGGCACATGTATACAGATGAATGGTGGGGGTTTGTCCTTCACAGTCTCTTTGTACCTCTTTTTTGCTCCAGAACTGCAGCATGTAATGAGAAGAAAATGCATGCTTATATATCTAAAAATAATAAAAATTTAAATGGCCTTAAAAATAATAACCAAATAGAGGGATACTTGTGTGGAAAGGCTGCTGTGAAAAAAATCTAGCATACAGATTGCTCAGTAGTTTGGGGTTACCATCTCCTTATAATGCAGACTAAAGCACATAGACAAAGAGCTCTGCTAAGATAAGGAATTTCTTTCCTGTCTCTATTTACCTTGCTGCATTTAATTTAATCAATAGCTGAATGGGGAAGAGGAGGAGAATTTGATGGTTCAAGAGACTGATAATAGGATATCGAACCTTTCATCTCTGTATCATTGATTCAACATAGGAATTGACACACTGGATCAGAGCAGTGGTCCATCTTCTCAGATATGCTTTCTGTCAGTAGCCTGTACCAGATAGGTTTCAGGGAGAGGGGTCAGAAACCCTGCAGTAAACATTTTTGAAATAACCTGCCCATAGGAAAGGTTTCTTCTTAACTCTCTTTATAATTTGGCTAATGTTCATCCTTAGGGTAGTCTGTAACTCAAAAAAAAACTTTTAAACCTTCTGGACTACAGCATAGGTGATGTATTTATTTAAATACATATCTAGCTGAAGTCTACATTCAGCTGAATTCTTCACCACCAAGTTGCACTGAGTTCCAGAGAAAAATTATGTATTGCAATAATTGCTAACTTCATTGCACTTCTTCTTAACTTGTTGTCTTATTAAATAAATAACCTCTTCTATATACTTTATACCCATTATTATTAGTGGCCCATATAGTTAATCTTCACTCTCATAAAAAAAAAAAAAATAAACTTTTTAATTTGTCTTGAAATGAAGGGCTTTTCATGCTTCTAATCAATTACACTGCTCATCTCTATACTTCATCTATTTATGATACGTTCTCTTCAAGGCAGGATAACCACAACTGAATATAGTACTCCAGGTCAGGGCATACCACTGATTTATTTAATGACATTATAAGATTTTGGGCATTATTTCTCTCCCAATCCTTTTGTATCCTAACAGTTTGCTTGCTTCTTTGACCCTTACTCTATACAGAGCAGGGACTTTCATTGAACCATCCAGTAGAAGGCACAGGTCTCCTCTTGAGTGACAATAATGATGTATTTGGATGGCTTAAATTATTCCTTCTTATGTTACATTTGTCAACACTGAACCATTATCCTGACCATTCAGCTAAATTTGTTAAATTTTACCAGTTTCATTGCTCCTTTTTTGATCTTGAATTTTCT
>VYXF01000461.1:1201402-1211955 GCA_013397295.1 Polioptila caerulea
TTTTTTTTTTTTTTTTTTTTTGTGCTTACAAATATCACATGCATTTTCCTTAACTAAAGTACGGGAAAAATAAACTAATTTCTGCTATGAAGTCTGAAAATCCACCCACATGTATATACATGCATATATTAACCCTCTATAGGTTCACAATGCTTTTTCTTTTCATTATTCTCCTTTACTTAAACAGCTACTAGTCTCTTCTTGTGTCTTTCTCTCATGTCTGTATCCTGGCATTTTTTTCCAAGGATATTTTTTTCCAGAAATTTAGTTAAAATACATTTTTTCGGTTGACATAACACATTCTGGTAGATTGGGAAAAAATGAGCTTTCTTTATGTGTCTATGTCACTTTCTGTCACACTGTCATGTCACCATTATGTAACAGGAAAATCACGATATTACCATTCCGGCCCTAATTTTAGGTTAGAAAGAGACATATTGAGTAGGCTTTTCTAGAAACATTCCTGAAGCCAACAAAATCAGATCCTGCATCTGCAATTTTATCAACAATGGCTGTGTTTAATGGGACATCATCTCAAACAGTTTTTTCTTGAGTACTGCTCCAAGTCCCTTCTGTTTTATCAACCAGTACAATTATAAAGGCAGTTGTCCTGCATAAGGTCTGCATAAGGTAAGTTGGCCTGCATAAGGTAAGTTAGTGGTCTGGATTCAGGTGTTAATAAAATGCAAACCAAAACCCAAAGAGATTTCTTTATTCGCAGCCTGAGCCAATATATTCTGCACAAGCAGTACAACAAAGTATCCCTCTTTCACTGAAGGGGGTATCTGGTCCTTTGATATTAGAATTAAGGAGCTTTGGCCTCATACTAAACAAAATATTTTGCCATTTTTCTTCTGAGTGCTTTCCTACCTGATGAAGCAGAAGTGCTGAGTCCTCCAGGCTTTTAAATATTCTTAACAAGAAACATAATAGTACGACACTAAGTATGTTAACTAGACTGCAGATGGAGAGCTTTTTAATGTCACTATGTGTCTAACACTATCTAAAATTCTTTGTGTTTGTTTCTTTTGTAAAATAAGAGTCTGAAATCCAGGACCTACCATGAATGTGCTGTTCTGGCTCTGCGGACTCAAAGGTCCTTTGGAGAGAGCAGCTTCAGACGTGCCCAAGTCCCTGCCTTCATTCTTCTCTACAGATCTCTCTGGGCTGATGCATTCAGAGCAAACCCATCAGCTGGAAGGAAAAAAAAAACAAAAACAGCTTAGTTACACTCCAGATTTGCATCTCTTCAAAGATGTTGAGGATGGAGGAAGTGTTTGTATCTGTACCCTTCACCCAGCCGAGGGGAAATGAAGAGACAAAAACCCTGGGATGCTCTGTGTGCCCCCTCTCCCTGCACCAAGCCTTTGCAGTGCACACAGATACCAGGCCAGAGCTGTGGGTGAAAGGCATTTCTGCTTTATGTCTCCATACACATCCCTCACAGGCACAGTTGGCAGGATGGAAGATTTAGCCCATAGCAAGGGAAATGTACATCATTCTCAACATTACTCATGCCAGAAGTTTTTTCAGGTTAATTTGTAAAAAAATATGACCTGAAAACCTAAGGCTGAGTTTCAAATGAGAAGTTATTTTAAGGCTCGGTTTACTAAACCTAATTTATTATGTGAGATAACCGACTTCTGCAATCCACTGCATGGCTTCATGGCTGAAGTTAGTAATTCATGTGAATAATGCTGCTAAAAAAAGATGTTATGTGATCAATCCAGAGCAGTCAGTCATGGTGCCTAGACAGCAGCTAGCTTGACTGTTTTTCCTGCAGCACGGAGTAGCTGAGAGGACTAGTTATCTCAGCTGCAAATATCCGAGTTACAGGAGCACAGCTGGAACATCACGGCTCCCTACCCCTGCACAGCCTTTCCTGTAGCTAGAGCAGCATGCCGCTATTGAGGGCTAAAGATGAAAAAGTTTTTTAACTTGCTACTGTCATGCTTACAATAAAGCGTACTCTCATCTTTAGCATTTCTAAGTCTTTTTGGTGTTTAAAGCAAAAATGTAGCCTTCCTGGATGCCACCCTTGGTAGATAAAAGCAAACAACATTTTCATAAACAAGGTAAAGTGCTGCAATTACACAGAATGTGCTGAAAGTGCCAGATCCAAGGCCAGGTAAAAGTGCACCCTTGAACTGCTGGGCAATCCAGAAAATACCTAATTCCAATTTAGTCAAGTAGAAGATTGGGGAAAAAAAATTATTTCTTTAAGCAAAAAGCAGTAGAGTTTTCCCATGCATCAGGGCAGAAAATGATACTCTGTGGGAGTCAGAAGGTAATTTTTCTCCTTCAGATAAAATGTTGCACAACTGGCCAAGCACAACTATGAATGATTTACCTACAGTGCATAAGGCATAAGATATTGCATTTAAGTCACAAGCACTGGTCAGCTCTTCTGCCGTGGCAGCTTCTCTGCCTCCACATCCTACATTAATGCAAGTAAATGGTAGTTAGCTTTTTTGGAAGCACACTGAAAAATCAGCATTAAAAACATTTTGAAACATGGTCTGATATTCTAGTTCAATAAGTGCTAGGATACTAAGATGAATGCATGAAGACTTAAGGAAGAGGTATGAATACTGTGTTTGCATTTTCAGTAAACCTCAGCTACAAAGGGAAAGAGTGAACTGCTACAATAGTGACTATTTACAAAAGAAAATAGTTCACAAGTGGAGTAAAAAAAGTAAGCAACTTACTTTTGCACTCTGTCCCTTGAGGGAATGCATTGTATCTGTTCCTCACAACATGCAACTCCTGCAATTGGTGGCCTACAGTAAGAAATATAAAATTAGATAAGGAAATGTAAACAGAGAAAGATAGATTTGGCACTGCATGGCATCCGATAAATAACTAGTTCTTCTAGTACTTTATCAAGGATATTTATATGTGCAGAGAGAAGAGTCAGAGGCTAAAAATATTTCAGGAACCTTTCCCAAAGATGAATATTGGTCATGGCTGCATTGTGGCATCATCTAAAAAAAAAATGCTGAAAAAGCTGAGAAGGCTTTCTTGCAAAATCTTGTAAATCTCTGGCTAAAGAAATCACCTTACCCAATCTGTGAAGGGTCTGCCAATAGCATCTTGATTATAAACATAGGCAAGTGCACGCCTGTCAGACTCACAGTCAGGGCTGTCTGCAGTACTTGGAGGAAGGAATCCCTGCAGCACAGGGTGTTTGATGAGAAACTCAGCAGCATCCTGGACCTCGTGGACAGAGCCTGCTGGCACTGCTGCCCCACGGTACAGCCAGGCAGATGGAGGCACCAAGCTGGAGGTGGCAGCAGGAGCAGGGGTGCTGCAGGGAAGGTGGCATCTCAATAACATTTCTGCTTCAAGCAACTTGTTGTCAGCAGTCAAAGTTTCAGGTTCAGGGAGCTGTGGCCTCCTGAAAACAGCTGCAGGACTGATGTAACTGTTAGTATATTTGGCAAGCTCTAATATATGGATGAGGTATTATGAGGCTTGATAAGGAATTCTGGCTTTCTGCATGCACAGCAGAATGGCTGTTTTAGTGGATTTTCACTAATTTCCCATTGCTTCAGCACAATATAAGGATCCTGGAAAAATCTATGAGACTATAATCAGCTTCCTGTTTTCCATTTTAAAAGCCTTTCATTTCTGATGTGTTAATAGCTTTCATTCCAAACGTTTGCTAATATTCAAACATCTGAAGAAATCACAGTAATTTCCCCCTATTTCATTTGTAGCTGGACGTGAAAAATGAATTGGACATTCTCAAGACTGAGCGACACAGAAGACAAGGACTTCTTGGCACATTCAGTGACAGTAAATCTTTGTCTTTTATCCTTCCAGGTGGGGAAGTATTTGTGCCTCTTTCATGCTTTTAATCAAATTGCAGATGTCTCAGCTGACAGACACTCCTCCTTTCGTGAGCCTCTTTCAAGAGAGGTATGGCTTAAAGATGATATAACCTCTTAATAACCTTAATCAGGCTACTTTTCATTATGTTTTAATTCATTATAATCCTAATAAGTCTGCGGAAATCTAGAATTAAAATTTGTTTCTTTAATGACTTATCTTTAAAACATTAGCTACACATGGAATTAAAATATTATTTACCAAGAAAGAAACAGATGCATTGGTAAGACAAAACATTACCCTGTTGGATCTAGAGGTTTTATTTAGGGAGAGCAAAACAAAATCCATAAGGAGCTGCCCTTTCTCCTCAGCATAAGCCCAGAAGGTAATTCTGATTTGTTACTAACCCTTCAAGTCACTATTTCATAGCTATCCAACATCTTTTGGCAGCACATAAGATGTCCTGCTGCGTACAATTAACCAGTGTGCTGCTTGGGCAAGTGGTACTACAGCTCCCAGTGTGTGCACCATGGTCTCTTTGTTCTTTGTTAAACTACTGATCAATAAGGTCTCAATGCAAAGACAGGGGCAGTTCTTCCATGTGCTTTGGGTCAAATGCTTGTTATAGGAGCCCACAATAAAAAAACTTTCTGCACCCAGCCCATAAAACCCAAAATACTCCAAAGAAAAGGGTCTGAAAGAGTCCCCAAAAGTAAGAATATTTTCATGTATCTTAAGTACCTACACATCCAGTCACAGTCTGTTTCACTTGAGTTTCCCACTGAAGAAAAATAATTATGGTAAAAAACACAAATATTACCTTTAGTTCCTAGGGGAGGAGGTACACCTGGAGCTGTGGGAACATTGGGAGTTTTGGTTTCCAGCATAACTCGTGGTCTAAAGTTGGGGCAAGCAGATCTTTGCAATGCAAACAATATCGGTAGCAGATTTCTGACCTCCTCACTGGCACCTCACACTGATTAGTTTACAACCATCAGCCACTACCAAACAACAGGGTCCAGATATAAAAGGGACTTTGAGGGAAGTTTTGAGATAAGGGTTATCAGGTAGCACTAGATGCTGTGTTCAGGAAATGTGTTAAGCATTATTTATCAGTCCTGGATTCCATTCAATGTAAGACTCTTTAAATGCAGAGGAATTTTTAGTGGGATTTTATGAGTTACTAGTCTACAGATCCAGAATAGTAATACTACGTGTGTGCACGTTGGTTTTGTAGCCACAACAGCACTCCAAGTGATCAGACAAAGCTCAAGCCTCAAAAAATGCACTGTGCCAAGTTTTTATACTCCAGACACCATTTAACCGGTATCATTTGACTCAGAGACAGTTGAAATATTCAAAAATTTTCCCAGTAAAGCCAAACGTGTAGAAAGCATCACACTTCAGGAAAAAAAGGGCCAAAGATATGTAAGGGGAAAGTGAAAGGAAGAAGCAAAGAGCAGGAGAGAGACAAGTTGATTTTACAGTCAGATTTGATACATTTAGACTGAAAAATTATGTACATTTAATACTCCATTTGTGCCACCCCCTTCTGAAGTACTGGCTATTGTCACAGACAGGAAATTGAGCCAGATGAACCCTAATCTAATATGGTTTCTCCTATAATCCTATTTCCATGGAGATCTGTTATTTTACTGAAGGCAGCAGAACTAACAGATTCCGTTATTTGATAATTGTGAATCTGTTTTTGAGAATCTAACTCCAATAAATTGTCTACTTTCACTTCCCCAGATAACAAATTCTGCCTAGGGATCTTTTGAGTCAACATGAGACACAGGTACAGGGCAGGCCTTCAGGCTCATGGCCTGTTACTCCCTACAAGTTAGTCTGTTCTGTGCATTTCTGTTTACCCAGCTGGAAATGAGTTAATAGAATTTTGAGGACCCGTAACTTTTAAACTCATTATTGTCTACGTTTAAAATAATGCATTTTGATGTCACACTGGTAGTTTAGTTGTTTTTCTAAATTCCTACTGTTTTCAAAAACATGATACAGACAAACTGAAATGACAGAGTTCGAGAGAAAAAATTTTAAAAACCCCAAACCCAAGAAACAAAAACCCCAGAAATCTTCACGGACATTTACTTGCAACATCATTATCTGCTGTTGTCACAAACAACAACAAAAAAGATTAAAAAAAAAAAAGGTGAGTTTGTATGCTCAACACCACTTTAAATCTGCACTGCTCATGTTTCATAAAACCAGGCTTCTGCTGCATCTGCCTGGCCATTGCCTGGCCATTCACACTGAAGAGGGCTCCTCCGACAGAGCCCAGCCCGGCCGGGCAGCAGCGCTGCTCCGGGGAATGCGGCCCCGCTGCGCCGCTCTCCGCTGCCTCGCAGGGCTCGGGGATGCGGTTCCCATCTGCACATGCTCGCTCACTGAGGCTGTTACGAGGCAGTTAAAAAAATAATGAATACTGTTAAATATGTATTAGTAACTTGTTGTTAACAATAAGAGCTAATGGGAGGACATTTCCAAGCAGTTAATGATTGGCCAGAGGAGATGACTGGGGTCCTTAGCGCAGTCAGTCATTAAATGTGAAGCAATACCCGTGCTTTCACCCACTATTCCTATTTGCATCTTTCCTGCTCTCTTTACATCTCCAGCTTTCTGCGCTCCATTGATGGGAATTTTATTTTCTTTTCTCATGTGCCTGCCCTATTCCCAGCCCTTAGTAACTAGCACTGAAAATCTCCACTCACAATAGTCCATGTGGTTTCCAATAAATTATGCTTGAATTCCTGATTAAATTAAGATTATCACTATTAGATACTAAAATTAAGATTTTATCCACATTTTAGCAATCACAGATGAAAAAACTACACAGATCGGTGCAATCCATTTATTGGTTTATAGTGGAAAAATCCTGTAGGGAGTGTCACAATTCCCTGCACTGTCCCTGAGTGCATTTTGCATTAAGACCTGTGATTTAGCTGAAAGATATAAAAAAATCACACACAGTCAGACAGATCCCTCCTGGCTACACATCTGAGAAGGCTCAGGAGCATAAGGTCGACACACAGCAACTTATGCTCACAAAATGAGCCCAGGACCACCTGTTTCAGATGTTAGTATGCAAAGATTTTCAAGGTCTGAAGGTTTTGACCAAACCACACCACTCTTGGGGGATCTGTTCTCTCTCCCCCTTCCCCTCTCTCCTTTCATCCTCCTACTAACCATGTCCACGAAAGTAATGAAAGTTAAAGGACAGCTAACTACTTCATGGAAGTATGTTTTTAACAAAGAAGCTGTTTATCTTGTTACAGGTGTTTGATCCTGAAGTTGTTCAGCCATGAAAAGCAGTTCTTTGACACCAGAGTAATCCCTGGTGTTGCTATAGACTAACTTGTCACTAATATTTACCTTGAGTAATACCTTTTTTTATTTTTTAATCCATTGTTTCTGAGTTCTCCAGCTTAGTTCTATCTTGAAAACAGCCACAGTGAATTTTCTTAATTACATAACATTTATTTGCATAATGGAAAGGTTATATCACATTTCATGCAAACTCTGCTGCTTGTTGTTGGACCTCTTCTTATAAAAATGATCATTTTAAATAATGAGAACACTGCCCTTACTTTCTTTTTAGGTTCTTTGCTGTGCATCTTTAACGATGACCTGGAACTCTCCTAGAATGTCTGCAAACAGACAAATCAGTATGTTAGTTATGGATGTATTTATACTTTTCCATAATACAAGTCACTCCTATTTTTAAAGTCCATTTCTTTAGAAATCAATCTCAAAAGAAAGGTTGGATGGTAGACACCAATTAGTTGAAACTGGATAAAGAAACCAAAGGAAGCAAGAAATGGTGTTCCAGGTAAACATAGTTTCGTAAAAATGCAGATGGAATATGAACACACAAAGTTTGGCAAAGAGCAATCTAGTGTTTCATTTAGTAATTTTAAAATACTTTTTTCTTTAGATAATAAAACACTGGAAGTGGACAGAGTATTCAACTACTGATGCCTTTCACTTTTTCTTTAGTTCAGAGAATAGTACTTATTAATGCAGTGATCACTGAATTTCACACCTTTCTGCATTTTGCAAGCTTTTCATAAAAAATAATTTTACAAATTTGTATTATTCAAAGAGATTTAATGAAGATTTTGACTAAACAACTGCTTCTTCGCAGTCTGTATTCTTGTCATTAACTATTGCCATTACTGATGTAAGAGGCTCCTCACTTTTCCCCTAATTGGACAAGACTGCAGGTAATAAAGAAGGAGAAATAGTTGAAGTCTTGTAACAGAATCTTTAAGTCTTTTTTGGAGGGGAACAATTTGTAGATCAGGAAGAGCAAAGACAAGTGAGAGTGGCCAGACGATTTTAGGACTTTTAAATACTCCTGCAGTTACTTGGCTCAGAGATTGCCCATGTCTGCTTTAGATCATTGGAATACTTTTTGGCTAGCATAATTTAAGAAGTAAACTTTCTTGAACATAATCACATGAAAGAACTATTTCGGGTGATTGCATATGCAGTTTAGAAAACCTGATGGTGCGTCTGTCCCTCATGGGGACAGCCAGCACTCTCCTGCTCAGGAGCTCTCACTGTCAAGTGTCCGACACATCAGTAACTTCCCTCTGCCTGCTTTCATTTGGAGACTGAGTATCTCTGTTTGAGTCATATCTGTAAGGCACAGCAGAGTCAGGACTTCCTTGTGGTAGGTGCTTTTCAGAGAGATCACTCCCCGCTGCCTCAGTGAAAGGAGCTTACGTGTGGGATGAGTGGGTACACCTCCAACTCACGGCCTCTGTCCTTCCGCTGACCCCTGGCTCTGCTGTTCCTTCTTCCCTATTCTGTGCTCGACCTCTTTTCACAATTGCCCATCTTCCTCTGCAGATGGTCTCTCTGCTGTTCTCTCACCTAATATGGATTTTGATTTGTCACAGGGAAAGAAAAAAAAAAGACAACCAAGAGAGAGAAGGTTGGTTGTGAACTCCACATTTATGCTCCCTGAACAGAAACTCTACCTGCATGAAAATCAAACAGAGAAGGGAATAAAACATGGTGATTTTGAGACCAGATTTTCTCTGATTCCCTGAGAAGCCCAGAAGTCAGGAAGTCATTGTCAGCTCCCTGTTTCTGTGTTTCAGCCTTATTTTCAGCACAGGTTAGAATTTTGTGCCACCACTTTTGGCTCTTATTCGCCTTTCCTGGAGCAGGAAGCATATGGGAATGCTTGACAGGGCTTAAGATTCTGCAGCCCTGAGGTAGTGAATACTATTACAACGTCAAGCAGCCCTGAAAGTGCTCCGGCTTCTTCCCAAGGACAGCCCCAAATCTCCTTACAATCTGCCCGGGCTGTTCTCAGCAAAGCTCTGCAAGACCCCAGGTTTTTCCCCCGGAGATTCACAGGGTGTTAAAAAAGAGCAGTGCTCTGTGTGGCTGAGCAGTGTTGAAGTGAGACCATCCAATGACAAACACAACGTGAGCTGAAGTCACAGGCAGTAGCAGTCCTCCCTCCCCCTCAAACCCTGACGGTGCTTCTGTATCACTACAGATACATTATCTTATTTACAGAATTACAAACTAACGATAGGGTATGAAAATGCAAAGTGCTGTGCTAACCTGGAGTCTCTCAGTTTCCTCCTTTGGTACATTTGTCTCATAATAAGAAGGATGTTTTTTGTCTGTGAATAATAAACACTTTGAGCTTGAATTAATTCAAATATTTTTCTCCTATCTCACTTGGTAAAATAATAGGGATATTCCAGGGTATCTCCTATTGCCCATTAATGTTGTGTATATAAATAAGCCAGGTTATCTTTTTCTTGTGAGAAATATTTTATCTAACAGGCTCTTGTCTAGTGGTTCCAGTACTCTACCACTCTAAATTAGGACACTTTATCTTAAGGCTTCATAATCTTACGAGACTATAATTGGAAAGTTTATAAAAAAAATCCTGCTTTGTAAGCTTGGCAGCTGAGATAGAAAGAGGGAATGAGAAGGGCTACAGCAGAATTACACCATCACTGCTAGCCTGACTCCGCTTGACAGAGCCGTTTAATATTTTGACAAGACAAAATATAAAGCAGCATTTTATTCTGTAGAGACTTCACTAGACACAAGCATGGAAGTGCTTGTGATCAATAAAGTTTGCGGTGGAGAGTGATTTATTTACAGCAGGGTATTATGTAGAGAAAGAGCTGTGATATTTCCACAGGCTTTGACGGCATAATGGGCCCCTCTCAATCCTTACATGGAAGGGTTAGATTGTCATGGTTGCTCAGGCAGTATTCAAAACGTTATCTGATCAGCCTTAAAGACTTCAGAACGAGACAGATGATTAGTTACCCTAAACGATTCTCATCATGCAGAAATTGATGATTTAATATAGTCAATGACAGACGATTCCATTTGTACTAGATAAAGTGTCTGCGGTTTGTATCAATCATAATAGAGTTATTATTGAGCATAAAAGAAAAGCATGTTTAATATCATTAATTCCAGATATGTCGCTTTCCACATCTGGCATTCATCCATAGAGCAGAACCACTCCAGGCTATCATTCCTGCCTGTGTGCTGGTGACTCCAGTGTTTTTTGTAATTTCAAAATGTTTTTCAGCACCTCCAGCTAGGTGCAATAACAGTTTACAGATTACCTATGTCATCACATTTTGACAAACTTCTCAATCTGATGTGACCTTCATCTTTAGCCATCTGCTTGCCTTTGTTTCTGCCTTTTTTTTTTT
>VYXF01000461.1:1216488-1235950 GCA_013397295.1 Polioptila caerulea
ACGATGTTTGTGTCATCCAGTAATTTTTTCCTTTTCATTTTTTTTTTTTTTTTTTTTAATGCAGGTAATCCATTCAGTTAAAATTCTGTCAAAACAGTGTAGTTGATTTAACTCCTCATAATCAAAGCAGTTACTTTGAGTTTTAGTTTGCTATAATTGTACTGCGACAGACTTTAAACACTCTAAAACATGGGGGGAGTATGGTGTTGCAGCCCCAGCAAGCACCACCACAAGTCTCTGTGGCCTCTCCATAGCTTTCCTGGGCTTCTTCACAGCTTTCCTGTGTCTGTCATTTTATCGTCTTTCCACTTGATCTTATAAAGGGTTTATATTTGCACCCTGCCAGTTTGATATTATTTTTCTTTTTCTGAATTTGATGTTTGATGCCTCAGCATAACTGAAGGCAAATCCACCCACAGTATCATGCAAAGCAGAAGTGCTCTTTCTCCCACCACTTGATTTTGCACAGCTTCCCTAAGCCCTGGGCTTTCTCCTGAAGATTTCACTCCTAGCAGTGCATTTTCTGTTCCCTCCAGGAGAGATTGTGCTGTGCATTTTCCACAACTGGATATCCTGTCTTTAAAATATGCACATTTCTAACATCTTCTTTTCCTTTAAAGACCTAAAAGCATAGGATCATCTTCCCCTGGCTCTCATTGGCTACCCAACAAGGAAGGAGTGGGCTCAGAAGGATTGTCACAGGAAATAAACCTGCACATGGACAGGGCAGAGATGAAAACAAATCAAGGTGTAAGTGCATAAGATGGACCTGAGTGATGCTGTTTGTAGGATACCTTTAGAAGGGTGGGTTTGTACTGCAGTGAACTTCAGAAAGGCTTTCTGTCTTGGTCTGTCATTTCCAACATGAGGAATAATGCCTGTAGCTGAAACGACTTGCAGAGAAATCTACTCACTTTAAGAAAAATGTTATCAAAGTTGATTGAGTCAGAGCTTGTATGAGGATATCTGGAGATATTGCGACTAGAAAATTATCTCCCTGATTATAGATACAATCCCCAGCTTGTTCCAGTCTGCAGGGTCTTCCTTACAGGGATCAGTTAATGCAAATCTCCTTAGAAGGGTTCATTTCCCATTCCTCCACAGTTCTAGGTTCCCCATATGCCCCATGTTCCTGGGGGCTGGCATGTGGGGGGAGAGTTTTTTTGCCACATTTTTGGACAGGATTCTTACTGGCATACTGTCCTGAAATCACAGCCTAGAACTCGGATCTCACATACTAGCATGACCTTTAGCCAACATGACATGCATACATTCATGTCCATATAGAACAAAAGCTCAGTAAAAATATATGAAGGTGTCCAATTAGTATATCAGGTTATTAATTGTCCCTTCCCTTCATATGATTAAGTCTTTTTCACATAAAAATTCACTAGAATACCTACTAAGGGCAAGGTTGTGAAAAATCAAAACACCTTTGATCAAACTTGCTGAAAATGAAACCAAACAGCCCACATTATAAAAACAGATAACAAAGTAAAAATCAGTGTATTTGCTGCCACCCTACTTTGTAGCACACACAGTGTACACCTACCACACAATAACATACATTACTGAATAATAAATCATACTTTGATCCAAGTAACCCAAAACATTTTACAAACACTAATTAAAATTTGAAATATCTCTCTGAGGTACTTAAACAACAATGTACATAATTTGTAAGTGGGAAAAGTGAGCCAAGGGAAGATTAAATTAACTCACTCAGGATAAGAATGGAAATCAGTAAAAAATCAGGAAGACGATATGTGTCTGTATCCCACTCTTCTATACCAACTAAGGGCATCTGTCCTTGAATCTGCAGAGTGAGTATTATAGCAACTTTAAAAAGCATGTCCAGAAGATTATTGTCAGAGTGCATTTAATTACTGTGAATTTAAAGTATCTAGTTTCAAACTACTATGTAGACTCTATCATATCGCTGTTTCCCAGTATTGCAAGACTCAATGGAAAAAGCAATCCCTGCTCATCATATAAACCACTTCTGGATCTGACTCAGTGACAATTGGATACAACCACATGAGTTCTCCTGAGATGACCACTAATTGGTCCTTCATGGCAAGTATTGCTGCCTCCAGGAATTTGCATTGCATCACACAGAAATATAAAAACTGTGAAATAATTACAGAAGAGCTACAGGGAGAGAGTGTTGCCACAAGCAATGCTCTGGCCTCTCCTCCTGGGCTGTGTCATGCTCTCCTCAAGCAGCAGCAGGTCCAGCAGGGGCAGCTGCCCTGCCAGCAGGGACTCCCAGTCCCTTCCCCTGCACAGGGGCATCGCTGATGAGTTCCCCCATCCTCCCCCATCCCCCTTCTGGGGATTAACGTTTCGCCTAATTGTAACTATACCTGCCCCCATGAAATTATCTGAATTGCAAAATAACCAAACAAAAGCAAAAAAATTACCATACTTATTTTCTAGATTTATTTTTCCCCCTGTTAGTAGGGGTCATTCCTAAGCACCAAGCAGGAGGCCAGGAGAGAAGCAGGAAGCAGAACTCTGTGTGTGGGGGAGTGGCCCCTTCGATAGACAGTTTTCCACTAGAATTGTTCACAAAATTTGCACAGCACTGGAGGCAGCTTTGTGACATTCCTGGGGTATTTAACATTATTGATCTTTTTGACAAATGAGTAATGTAACACGTTCATTACCATTAATCACCCTTTTTCTAATTCAGGTAAACAAGGGGTAGTTTGGCTCAAGTTCAGCTAGTATCTATTTTCACAATTATTTTTACAAGGATCCTGTTTGATGAAATTCAAATATGTATTTATTTGGAAGAAAAATATTGATGCTCTTTTCATTTTAGCAAAGTATTCCATGAAGGATCAACTTTTCTAGCTGTGCCATTAAAGATACAAAAACCAAACATGCTTTTGTGTCTTAGAACTACATTTTAAAACTGGGTTTGCTGGTTTTGGCTCTATTAGCATGGAAGTCGACACTTAGATTCACAACAATGCTGGGTGGAGAAGAATCAGATTCTCATCCCCTTGCTTGCCTTTGGCAGCTGCTTTGTTATTAGATGTGATTAAAGCCCCTACATGTTCCCACCACATGGGCAGTCAGCTCATGGGTTGCCCAGTGCAAATGCTGCTCCCAGAAGGTCCTGCTTTGCTCAGCAGGCATTTGCTTGGGGTGTGAACTGAGAGCATCACATGGGGCTGCCAGTGGCACTGCTTTTGCCTGCCTTTCCATCAGGAAGGAGTGTTACTGATCCCCTACCCTTCCCCAACTCATCAACATCCTTTATCCTCAGGATGTCAACCACCCTGCAGGGGACAAAGAAGCATGAAGAGTCCAATTTTCCCAACATATCCTTCCTGTTGTGATATATTTCAATAACATCAAAAATACCTCCTTGTTATCTGCTCCAAATCTCTCTAGTTAGAACTGTCAAGAGTTGGTAAATGTACTTCTTAGGTTGCTTTAGCTGGCTCCTTCAGAAACCCTTCATTTGCTCATGCTGACTTTGCTGCATTTTTACACTTTCTTCAGTGCTGACACCGGGCCTGCACTCACTGGTTTTTAAACACAGACTTTTTAAACCAGATTTTGAGCTGGGCTACTTCTTTTTTGTGGTAACTGTAGGAAGGAGCACTGCAAGCCTAAGCTCAGTGTTTCCAGCCCTGCTGTTGCTCTGCTCTCCCAGGAACTCTGGACCCCTCTGCTAAGAGCTGAGATGTCACAGCACAAGCACTGTTTCCCATGCCCTGCCTTTCTAACATTTGTGGCAGCACTATATTTAGAAAGGATAAAGGTGATACTGCTATTTCCCCCTATTATTACTGTTTCAGTGCTCTGATGCTGTTCGACATGTACAGTACTGACAGGCTGATCACAGAATAATTTATAAATACAGATGTAAAGCACATTTATTTATCCTAATGAACATACCAATAATGCTCTCACAGTGATAACTCTGTTTCCTGAAACCAACAAACCCTGAAATAATATTGACAGGACCAATTGCTTGAAACTTGGTAGAACAATTTATATTGAAGATACAAGAAGTCACAATAGGAATCCTGTAAGGCAAATGACTCTACAGAGGATAAAAGATATGAAAAAAAATCTCACTTTTTAAAAAAAAACACAGCTTCAATAACTTATCATGTCATTTAAAAGACCAGAGAGAGGTAAATATTGAGATTTTTATGGGATAAAAAGGAATTATTCCTAAAATATGCCATTAGCTAATACAGAACTGTCATTTCATGTTTTAACAGCCTCAGTTTCCAATAATTGCGACACCAAGCACTAAGAATGTTTTTATTAGAGTTCAACAAAATTGTCTCTTATGCCTTTGAATGCAAAAGAAAAGGTGGAATCAGCATTATAAAAATCCAGATTATGGTGGAATCATTGTAAAAAAAACCACTGTTAACATAAATTCAGTTACTTAAGGTGTCTATTAATAAATATGTGCTGCAGCCTCATACTATTTTCTGGTATAAAATTTTTTAGGGCACATGAAGAAGATCTCCTCCACTGCCTCACCCCATTTTACCATCTGATTTTACACCAGACAGATAGTGGTATAAGAATGAGAAAAAGTAGCTTACTGCTACTTCTTGGGCTCTTGTTTCTGATGGATGATTCAGAGGGAAAGAAGTTTAAAAGTGAATCATTTCAGAGGGAAAAAAAGCTTAGAGATGATAGCTCTGAACTGGATCAGCTAGGCAAGAAATAAAACTGGAGCTTCACCAAGTTTCAGATACCTCCAAGAAGACAATGTCAGAGGACTTTCAGGCATATTGCCTTGAAAATGAAGTTAGAAAGAGAATGACTGAGTTACAAATCACAGGAAAGGTGGAAACTGGGGCAATGGCCAATGTAAAAAGGAACTTGACATCTCAAATCATCAGGAGACTAATAAGGGTTGACAGAGAGAGGCTGTCCCTGACAGCTGAACTGGTCCACATGGGTAGACTGGAAGAAATGGAGGCCACACAACTCCTCTTGTTTTCCTGCCTGTTGTATTAGGAACACCCCATTTTGCTGCTTCGATTCAGTTAGGGCAGAAACCAGAAATACGAACCCCATACCATGAAACTGCACTTAGAAAATGCTTGTGGTCTTGTGTCTTCTAATCCACTGCACTAAGGGTCATTTTGGTCTTTAGGCACTAATGTGTAACTTTACAACAATGGAATTCATCTGAGATCGGGTGGCTGAACAATACTTTTACTTATCCTACCTTAAAAGCATGGCAAAATAAGGAAGAAAAAAGCATGTCTTTCTCTTCCACCTCTGCTAATTGACACAAAACTGAATGATTCCAGTCAGGTACTTTAATACTTATGCTGATATACTTTCTTCATCTGATGTTATCATTGACTGCTTTTTCCTTTTTCATTAATACCTGCCTATGATTGTAGACATGTAAATAACTGATGCACAGCGTAATCACACTCTTATGTGATTATCCTCTAGAGACCTTAGTTTTGTTTGCAGTAGCTCTCTGTCTTTTCACAAAGCAAAGGAATGTATAGATAGTATAAAGCTACAGAAGAAATTCAGATATATGGTATTGTCTGCTAAAACATTTCCTGATTGTCTTAGGCTACCTGCTGGCTCCGCTACAGCCTTTCAAAAATAAGAAATCAAAGACTAGGGAAATGTTCCAAGCTTTGTAGTGTTCATAGTGGGCTTCTCTGCAGCTTCATAGAAACTGCAACATGTTAGCAGTTCCTATCACTGACCTTCCCTGTATTTTTTGCAGCTTCAGCTTGAAGTTTGCTTGCTTTGATATAAATCATTGCAACACTGCATCACCATGGAGCAAAACCACACTACACAGGGTAACAGGGGAAGCTGATAACTGGACTTTGGCTGATTATGATTCTTTGCCTTAACAGAGGGAAGTATCTTGGAACTTAAAATTTCCCAGTATAGGATTGTCAGGTTTGAATAGCTTATCAAGTTATCATTTTTATGATAACTGGTAACATGCTCGTAACCATGATAGGCTCACAAGAATACAAACAAGTTCTGTTTGGAAAAAAAATTAGTTGAAAATTGTATGTATTGATGTGTTCTCCTGTTACCTTTCTTATGCTTTCTGTTTTTAATGGTGCTGATCCAAACATCTCAGGGTTGTTTAGAAAGCAACTTTAGAGCTTGCTAGGGTCATGTATCTGTCCTTCAGTGCTTGTTTTGCATATAGGGTGCTGCCCAAATGGGTGTGGTAATTTCAACAGTTTACAGTCTATTTATTTAATATTCCTGGAGAAAGAAACTTTAAATGAAGAACAGCATTACATGCCTGACATGTTTGCTCCACAGGTTACTACTCACTTTGGTATTATTGCAGCTACAGAAGCCAGACCTCCAAACCCCAATCTTGCTCATATGAATTTGTAATAATACTATGCAGCCTACGACAGCCTCTTTTTCAGATTTGCTTTTCCAAGCAGCCCTGCTGAAATTAAAATTGCAACCCAGATCAATTTCTGCAGGGAAATTGAAACAAAAAGAAAATAATGAATAAAGGAAGACTTCTTATACATAATCATTTATACTCCTAAAACTTACACCATTGATCGCTGACCTCTGAAAGGTGGAGAAAGTACCTGTCCCCTGAGTAGATGCTCAGAGCGTAGATTCTGTCTACTGTGACTTGGTATTCAAATAGCAGATTTTTTTTTTCTTCCCACACAATAATTCTCACATGTGTTAACCAGTGAAGAGAGAAAATTGGATGTATTGTGTATCATGGAAGAAAGACCTAGTGTAGCCTAAAGAAGGGGCATAAGTATCCGAGGGAGTAACAGGATTTTTAAACATTTCCCTGATTTCTCTTTTGTTAGTTTATATTTGTGCCTGTGAAGACAAACTTTGCACTAGTTTCTGAGATTATAAAACTTCTATGTGGTGCAAGGAAGTTCAGTTGGAAAAATAATGAGCAGTCACCAGCTCTTTCCAGTGGATTAAGTGTTATTGTAGATACTTACAATCACCAGAAAAGCTTAACAGTCAGTAGCAGAAAATTTCTGATTTTTTATCCAGGATCTCTCTCTGGTAGGAAAAGCGTACCTCAAGGTTGGTGTTACCCAGAACTACATTTGGGCACACAGTCAGGTGCCATTGTCACTGGAAACAGTGAAATAAGCTCTCCAACCAATTTGCTGGGTTAGAAAGTTGACATTACTTTATAAGCATCACTGGATGCACGGGGAATTCTCCTCAAAGCATGCATGCCTAGTAGCCTGAAAGACCAGGTTATATTCCTCAAACTAATACATATTCATCACATTTCCTGAAGACATGCATATATGCTAATTGTTTCCATGGACTTATTCCGTTATGGTTCTGGATCTTCTGATGAATCTTTTCTCCTTGAGAGTACCTCAAATATCTCGTCAGGTCTAATGTAACTTCTCTCATCATTCTTTGTTCTGACACACAATTCTCATTCTCAAAACTAAAGATACCTGCTAGTACATATTAATCACTAAAATAAGTAAATAAGCAAGTATAGCCAGCCCAAGATAACTTAGTCTTAGATGTAGGGAGTTAAAAAAAGGCCACATAAATCTCAGGTTCCTTTGTAATAGACGTTGTAAGGTACAAAACTAAGCATTAACTATGAATATCGGGATCATACTCTATTGAGCTAAAGTTAAAAGAATTTTTCCAGCATCTTCCCTTACTGCTACTCAGACCTCTTCTTTAAAAATTTACCTTGCTTGGTAACACCATTAGACAGAGGTTCTGTAGCTTGAGCACAGAATCTCTACTGACCTTAGAAATTCCTGCAAGCAACTAGACTTTTACCTCCTACAGGCTATTGACGAATGCTTTCACATAAGGTTCTGTGGACAGTGGTAGGGCTGTATCACAGTATGTCCTGCAATAATTTCCTCCAGATCACATGCATCTAATTGCAACTCTGAATAAATTTCAGAACAGGATTGTGTAGTTACTAGTCTTCATATTCCTGTCACATGTGTGGGTCCACGTCAGAAAGGTGAGTCACTGGGCTTAGCATTGTGTGAGTCAAGGGAAAAGAAAACAAATCTTATGGAAGAAAGATCATTCTGTAGCCCTCTCTGCTTAATATTTTCACCAGAAAAATCATAGTGGTCAAAATGAACAAAGGATAAGAAAGTAAAGAAAAGTTTTGAATCAAATTCCAAATTCCATGCTCATGAATTCTCTTCCCCTGACACCCCCCAAAACACTTAGACACAAACAAAGTTTGGTAGGGAAAAGCTCCTTCAGCAATCATCTAGGGAGACAAAATTCAAATGAGAAGTGGAAAATTTCGTTTAGATGAGTACAGATTCCCACCTGGTGACACCAGTGACAAATGTAACCACCAGATAGGTGAAAATCTCAGGTGTCCAAGCAGACACAGCCAGCATCAAAAGCCCAAGTTTTATTTGCTCCCAGGGCTGAGCTGTGGGGGACACCTACTCATTACAAAATTGTTTTGATTTCCTCCTTCCTTTTCCCACTCACTCCTCTGTAAGAGCACTTTGCTAATTCAGGCCAGATCTGATTGCATTTTCTCCTATTCTCCATCCTCTTTTGGCTTCTGGGCATCTTTAATATGCACAACAAAGTGTCAGTTTCATTACCAGCAATCTGTATTCAAGGATATAAAATTTGTGTAAATTCCACAGCATTGCACAATGTTTCCATTTAACCTGAATGAAATTCAAGTGCAAATGAGGTGTTAGTCATTCATGAATAGAACCCATAATGTGTAGACATGTTTTTTTAAGGTGAATTTAGTACCAAGCAAAAGGTGCCAAACTGACAATACTGAAAACTGAAGTCCTTTATGGATTCTTGTAAAAGAGATGATGAGGGAAGGCAAGCCACACTACTTCTTATAAGTGCTGACAACTTGCACTAGGGATGGGGAGATAATTCAAACATAACGTCCCTTTAAGGCTTCACTCTCTGTAGAGGGAGTATTAGTCCTTACACAAATCTAGTGGGTTTTGTGACACAAAGATTTCAGGGTATGGAAGACTGAGAAATGCAGAGTTCCAAATCATTTTACTTAAAGCACTCTGTAATGAGATCTAATCAGCTTTGAGCACATAGAGGTGAAATTCCCCCTCCTTTCCATAGATTTATTTTGTTATACTCCCAGGATGGTCTCCAATTTGTTATTGTTAAACAAGTGAAGTCATCCCCAAGTAACTAAAATGAGTAGATCTGTTAGAAATAAGTATCAGAGAAAAGGCTGAAACAGTACCTTCATCTTGAAAATACCCAAGATTTGCTTTTAAAACAAATACATAATCCTGCAATGTAAATGCCAGATGACACCCAACCGATGTGCAGGTACCACAGAAAGATCTTTCATTCAATAAATAAATACGGCAAATCCCATCCTGCAGTTTCTCACTTGTAAAGCACAAGTTATAACCACCCAGGTTCAATGTGATTTGACATCTAGGAAGAAAGGGTTGTAGACAAGAGCAACAGATTTTCTTTAAATATCTTCTATACTACCTACATCCAGGCAAAACACAGTTCTGCATTTACAAAATATAGGGTATTGAGGACAATGACTGACTGCCAAGAATTGCAGGGAGGGACCCTCCAAGGTTGTATGCCTGGTCAATGTCACGACATAAGAATTTCCCTTTGACTAAAAAAAGGCTACATACACTGAAAAACTCTAAATTTCAAATATGTGCAAATAGTTTCTGAACTGACAATTGTGATTCAACTGTAAGAATATACTATAGATCCAAGAAAGAATTAGGTCAGTGTGCATTATCAGTCAAAGCAGAAAATAAACTATTAAGAGTTTTTAGGAATAGAAATAAAACAGAAGTAAACACTGCCTTTGAATAAACCTATGACTCACTTGCATTTTTAATATTTCTGCAGTTCTGGTCTCTTTTCAGGAGGATATGGTTAAATGAAAAAAGTCCAGTAAGGATAATATTTATATCAGTGTGAAGGACTGGGTATGCAAGAACACCTCAGCTTGAAAAAGCAAACTAAGAGCAAATGCACAAGTCTATCCATGAGCAGTCAGGAAAGCAGTGAAAGGGCATTGATTCCCATAGCATCAGTTGTTCACTGATTCTCAGAAATGTAGGTAGCAACAAACAAAATCCAGTTCAAGAAGGAAAGTTTGAGCATGAGTGAGCAAACTTGTGGAACTCACTGCAGAGGTCTCAAGGGAGGACTGGGACAATATGCAGAGAAGAATTCTGTGGAGTTTACTGCAAGAAACATCCAGCTCAGGAAATACCCTGAGCTGAAAACTATTGGAAGTGGAGGAGTAGAAGAGGTAGCAACATACTGCCTTTGTCTGACTGGACATCCACTGTCAGAAGTAGGATGCTGGACTAGACAAACCTTAACCCAACCCAGTAGGATCATTCCTATATTTTTATGTTGCTGGCTTTACCTCACAGCACGTAGCTATAGATTTCCAATAGCTGAGTGCAGATAACATAAAGCTATAAACCAGGTAGTTTTGCTGGCACTGACTGTGATATCTGTCCATTCAACCCTGGGATGCTTCTTAAGTGAGCCTTGACATGTACACATATTGGGTGTCCCACAAAAATACAAGCACGTGCATGTGAGCACGTGTGTGTATCAGAGTGAGTAAAGAAGGGGTTACCCACAACTTTACCCCCATGCAGCTGGTCACAAGTGATCTGACTCATTCCCATTTACTCTTGTTGCTGTGGATTAGCATGAAAAGAGGCAGGAAAAGGTTTCAGCACAGACTGGAACATGGCCAAGCAAGAACAGGAGACCATGAAGAAGAGAAAGTCTTCAGGAGCCCAGGGTGGCATGTCTCAGTAAAAGACAGAACCTCTGGGACAGTAATCTTCAAAATGTGAATTTACCATCAACACAGCTTGCCAAAAAAGTAGCACTGTTGGCTTTTACATACACAGGTAACGTGCTCCAAGCCTCACTTCCAAACTACACAACCAACTGTTACCTACAAAACCAATAGTCTCAAGCTTGCCTTACTTCATCAAACTTACTGCAAGAAAGTCATGTTACTCCAAGGATTATTTTTTGTAAGATAGACATTTCTTTAAATAAAAGTCTCCCTTAAATGTTCACTTATTTCCCTGGCTTTTCTTCTTCCTAAGCACTCCCTCCTTTGTATAACTTTAAGGGCTGTTGAGTGAATGATAGAGCAATTGCCATTTTAAAATTAACATACCTTGACACACATGTTCACAGATGCCATGGAGTGCCTCATGAATTCACACATCATCTTTGCGTGTGTGCTGTGAATCTCCACAAGGATAAAGATGGTGAAAAAGTTCCCAAGACTCCCTGGGACTCCTCCTGCTCCTGTGGACTGTGGAATGAGATAGGGAAGAATTATCACTGCATTCCGAAGTGGCCAAAAACATAACTTTTATACAGTGATAAACAAACCCCTGCAATTGCAGCAGAATGACACTGCTGGTAACTGTCACAGCTGTCCCAGGGTAAGCATTTCCGGACTGCTTCCCAAAAATCAGGGGAGACCATATCCATAGGTAATCTTTGTTACTATGGTATGCCTTTTCTCAGTTTAGAAAGGACAGGACTTTGCTTACACTTATTATTTCAATACCTTGTCACCCATAACTGACTTCACTTTCTCATATGCTACAAGTTTTCCATACCCATCACAGACTCTCTCTGGATCCTTTGATAATGCTTTGAATTAATTTTTAAATTAGTTCCTCCCTGCCTCTCGTTTAAATTTTAGGTGAGGAAGGAGAGTTGATTGCAGCTAGTACTAAAGGCAAGAATAAAAACTTTGTGTGACCATTTGTAACTCTCACCCAATTATCATAATCATACTTTCTAATTTTTTTTAATAAAACTAAAAATCCATATCTAAACAAAAGCTTTATTCCTCTATCAGAAATGAAACTTTATTCATAGTTATTAACCATTATAGCAGACATACCCCTTATATAAATATCTATAAAGTAATGAGTCTTTCCTGGAATAAGATGCATATTAATTAGATCCTACAGCACTTGAGAGACTTTGGTTCAATTCCCACCAGTAAGGTCAGGAAATGCATCCACAGTAGTTAGCAGCTAGTTTCAAAATCTCAATGCACCGAGCATGATGGGGTCATTCAGTGGAGCAGATACCCCAAGGGAAGGGTAAAACAAGAGCCAGGGATTATTTCACAGCACTGAACTGGTACACTGCGGGAGTGATGGACTTTCCTTTCAGAACAGAAAAGCTTACCAGCATACTGTCCTTGTGGCCCACTCTCATTATGAAGAATGTAGCATGTGAAGCAATTAATTGGATGATATGGGCTGGAAAAAGCAGAGGAAATTGTGTGCGCATGTGTGTATACGTGGTGGGAGACACCAACACAGGAGGACAAGGCCACCAGGCCCACACTGACTGCTCAGTCAGACACAGAGGAGGCAAACCCCAGTGCTGGGCAGAACAAGAACCTGCATTTTACCTCCTCTACCTGTTCAACAGGTGGACGTGATGAAACAACCTCACGCCCCCAGCAGTGCTCCAGAGGAATGTGGACGTGGCCCTTGGGGCTGTGGTTTAGCAGTGAACCTGGCAGTGGCCGGGCTAATGGCTGGCATTGATGATCTTGGAGATCTTTTCTAACCTTAATGACTCTATGATCTCCATAAGAATTTGAAGGTCCAGTGCTGAGCAGGGTAAAATAATGCAAAAATCCACTTGATGATTCACTGTTATAGGAAGATGCATTAAATATCTCATCTTTACCCATGGACTGCTAATAAATCAGGCTCTAAACACTAGAAGAGCTTTAACAGAATACGGATTTTACATGAGAACATGATTCTTTGAGCACCTCCATGCTGTCAAGAGAGGTTTCTTGGTTTTTTAATATATACTTCTGTTATTCTGTCAGTTGTGACAAAGCAAACAGATAGGAATATGCTCCGTAATCTTTGAATTTTTCTCTTTTTCCATTTTGAATTACAGAAAATGTATGGAGCAGAAGTAAAGTATTTTTATATTAAATTTTAGGCAGTTTAAAGAATCAATAAGTTCTTTTTCATGGAAGACAAAATTCTCCTGAGGTACTCATGGATGCATAGACTAGAGAGAAAAATGGCTTATCAGACTCAAAGCAAAATTATTATTTATGTCAATAGAAAAAAATCTCTAGTAACTATTCGTTATATAAGTAGTTGTCATAGAAAAAATCCTAAGTGAATGAGCAGTCTTAATGTTTAATAGTGCAAAAAATATGCTAGAAATGACAGAACTGGGAAGAGATCATTCCTCATGGGAAAGCTACTCCATTACACTCCTTATGGAGGAGCTACGCTTTCCTCTGAAGCATCTGCTGCTGGCTGCATTTGGAGACAGAATACCAGGCTACTGTGACCTTTGGTCTGCCCTGGCATGGCAGTTCCTCTGCTCTTAGATTGCAGGTTGCACCAGCATATTATTTGAATGAATTTGGTGTTGCATATCTATAGAAATCTTTTATAGGCTTATATGGTTTATCAGAAATTTTAGGGTAAAAAAATTGATCTTGCAGGCAGTAGATAAGTAGTGGATTTTTTAAATTGTAATCACAATCATGCAGATTTATAATCTCCAGGACAAATATATTTTCCAGTGGCTGTTTCACCATGTGCATATGGCACATACATGTGGTGTTTTACACTGGCTCTTCCCTTACACTTACTGAAACTCACTAAAGGAAAGAAGAATCCAAACTTCAACGGGGGAAGAGCATAAGTAGCACAACACACTTTTTTCTTCATATGTATCTCAGGTTTCTTGCTGCTGCAGTCCTAAATACCTACACGCTTCTGAGGGTGAGAGGTTATGGGGATCTAGAGTATTTCTTCCTCAGTCCTACCAGTGAGGGCAATCAGCTTGAGGTGGAGTGTCGGGGTCCTGTGGGTCAACAACAGGTTACACGGCTGGCCCTGAAAAGAGAGCTGTGGCTTTTACAACCATGTGATCCTCTTGAAGGACTAAGGATTTCTAGGAGCAGATGGGATCCACTCAATCAAATAGGGCAAAAGAATCTCCACCAACAGGCAAAAGTTCATGGGACCTGATGGGATGCACCCACAAGTTCTGAAGGACCCATCCTGATAGTTGCAAGCCCACTCTCTATTCTTTTTGAAAGGTCACTGAGAGTTCCCAAGGAGCTGAAGAAAGCAAGTGGCACTCCTTTCTTTAAGACAGAAGTAGGAGAATCCAGTGAACAGCATAGCCTCAACTTGATCCAAGTAATGGTGAGGGAAGAAAGAGTCCCAGAGACAAGTTGAATATAAGCAAAAAAATAATCCATTGCAGCAAAGGCGGCCACCAACACTACAGGCTGCATCAGGAACACTGCCAGCAGGTTGAGCAACGTGATCCTTCACCCCCACTCACATCTGGTGAGAAATATCTTGGGTTGTTAGGTCCAGCCCTGGCCTTCCCAGTACAAGAAAGATGGATTTAGTGATTAAGTGGAGTTTTCAACCTGGGGATCTTATCAATGCATATAAATACCTGGCTGGTGGGAGTAATAGAGAGAATTGAACCAAACTCTTTTCATAGGTATTTGATTGAAGGACAAGAAACAAAAGACACCAACTGAAATACAGGAAATTCCATCTAAACATAAGAAAACACAGGTTGGTCAAACATGGATGAGCTCAGTTGGTCAGAGCTAATTACACCAAGGTTGTAGGTCTGATCCCCATACAGGCCATTCACTTAAGAGTTGGATGATCCTTCTGGATCAGATCATTCTGTGATTCTGTGAAGTTTTGATATTAGCAATGGAGATTGAACACTTCTAGAGGTTGCTCACAGAGGCTGGGGGAACCATCATCATTGGAAATACTCAAAACACAACTTGGCAGGACTCCTGGCAATCTCCTCTAGGTGACCCTGCCTGAGCAAAAGGAAGGACTAAGTGTTCTCCAGAGATCTACCAACCTCAGCCATTCTGGGATACTGTGAATTACAGTCCACCTGAAAGATTCCTCCCCAGCAGCCGCACAAAGATTTCTCTTTCTTCAGGGTATAAGTCATTTGCAGCACAGATGCACAGAACATTTTCCATACCTTTACTTCTATCACAGACAACCCATGTTATTTTAAGGGTGATTCCCCTTACCTGAGCGCATTTTCCTTGCTATAGAGTCAAAAAGGAAAGTTATTCCTGCTTGTGCTTATGCTCAAGAATATAAGAGCTCTTGATTACACTGAATGTCAGGCTGTGAATCACAAGGAAGATTTTCTATGTCCAGCAGTTAAATGTGTTAACTATGACATTTCTGAAGTTCTATTCTTATATATACAACAGAAAAACAAATAAAACAAAACACTTCCTTATAATTGCTCTTTATGATAGCATTTAACTACAGCTTTGATGATACCACTACATGCTGCAGCATCTTCTTAGAGTTTCAGTTTTATACGCTACCTGTATTAAGTTTGCAGGAGTAGACTTCTTTATCAAGATTTTTATTCCTAATGAGAAAATAATCTACAAGCAGCATTCTTACATCTCCCATAACCTCCTTGCTGTTAAAAGGTTTGTTTAAAATTTACTTCACAGAACAAAACACAATTCATGTCTGGTTATTGTCCTAATGAAATCTGTTTCTCCTCCTTACAGAGCTCTTCACTGAGATGCTGAAATTTAACTCACTTGAGTTATAAATACTGTGTGAATTAATAGTCAGCATTGTTTGGAAGGCTTTTTAATTGGCCTGCAGGGAGGCCTTCTGTATATATTAAACAGATCATGTGTCTGCCTTGCAACTAAACCACCTTTGCACACATTAAACTCAAAGCTGTTTAATGTTTTCTTAGAAGTCTTTGGGTTTATTGTTCACACTAGGAAATGTCTGTTACGTTAATCAGCGCAAATCAAGGTTAGTGATTGGTCCTTAGTGATGTCATTCTGGAGTTATAATGCCCCACAAATAAATAGGTTTGGCTGTTCTTCTTATTTTTATTTATAAATTCTGTTTCATAACAGCAGTAAGATGCTCCAGGCCATGCACTTCTTGGGGATTATTGCACTTGTCAGGTGTTTAAAATCACTCAGTCCTCTGCCTGTGCCTTATAATACCACTGGAGGTATATAATCAACGAGAAATGCACTGCCTGGAGTGTCTTAATGCTTTATAATGACATATCTAACTTTCAAAATAAATTATTTATTTGGAAGCTTGGAAGTGTCATAATGATATCCAATCAGTAGCTGAGAAATAAATATGAAATCAGGGGAACTCATCAGAAAGAGAAAGACAGAGGGTAGAAAAAAATGCCAGCTCATCAGTCATCCCAGGCCAAAACAATGTGTGTGCACACCTATGGACACAGAGATGTGTGTACACAACCAGTGGATTTCTGTTTGTGCACAGGCCTTTACCTGGAGAGAATCACACAATATGTGCACTTATATGTCCCTATCTGATTGCTGATATAGACCATGGAGCAACTGCATCAAGTTAATATCACAAATTGAAAACATAAGTGGGCTAAACAGATGTTAAGATGTTAAGCTAGACCTCCTATTAAATAAAAATTTAGAACATTCTGTACATAGTTAAGTCATTCCATATTTTAGAACCAGCTTCTGTGTTCCATAGAAAGGAAGCCTAGCTACATCAGTTGACATTACAAATTGCATATCACATCATTATCATTACAATCACTAAACTACACGCATTATTCAAAACTGAAGGTCAAAAGCAAAACACAATAAAACAATGTAATTTTCTTTAAAAAAACCCCAAACCCAAACAAACTAGCAAATCAATTGTACAATAACTAGAGAAATTTAATACTCTAGAGTTTAAATTTTTAAATTAAATTCCAATTTGTAAATTATTATGTGGAAATAAGGAACTCTACTTAGGCAATTGTGCTAAATAACAGGGCAAACCCTGCAGGGGACCAAATTATCTTTCAGTGAGGGAATATGAAAAGTTTTTTGGAAAAAGGCCAGTTTTAGGTAGGGGGTGTTTAAAGCCTTGGGAGTTACTGTAGCAATAGAAAAGATTAATAATTTGCACATGTGAGGCTCCTGGCAAGCAGGACGCAGCTGTAAAGAATTAACCCCTCCTGAGAGACATAAAAACATGGAGCAGCTGAGAAGAAAAGGGTGAGGGGAGAATGCAAAAGTATGCAGAGTACAGATGTCCTAGAAGAGAAAAATATGTAAAGTAGGGTTGAACAATGTGCTGAGATTTTATTATTATTTGGGAGGGAAAGGGAACCTTCCTGGCAAATTGTGGTTATATGGGAAAGAATGAAATACCAGTAGAAGACAAAACTAATTCTCTTATTACTGCCTGCAAACGCAAATAATCTGAATAAAAATCTGAAAGCTTCCAAGTCCTTACTGAAAGGATAGTCTCAAAGTGATCTGGCCTAAAACTAGACCAAACCGGCTTTGTTTTGGTGTTCATGCATGCCTGCCTCTGCTCTGCGTGCTGACTCCATCATTCTTGTGTGCGGGCAGGGCGCTGAAATACAGAAGATGCAGAAGTGATTGGAGGGCAGGCTCTCACACACAGAGGCATTGAGCAAGCAAAGCAGATCTGAGGGTGAAGCATTGTGTGATTGTGGATCTGTAGCTGCAGAAACCCAGCTCCCAATATTTGTTCTTCCTGGCTGCCTACCAGAATAATTTCTCTTGTGAGGGTCCAATTTTGCAGCTGCTCAGCATGGCAGAACCGCCCCCCTCCCCCAGCCAAATTCAATAGGGCGGTGCATGGGCAGCAGCATGGGTGCACTCGAGCTCAGATGATAACTCTTTCAGAGCCTGGTAGAAGGCCAAAGCAATCCAATTTTTAGCTCATATTAGAAACCTGAGACTATTACCCTTCAAAAGGAGAAATTAGGCTTTAGAGATGTGAAATAGGTAATCCCTCTGCTGATTTCTGTTTTTGCAAAAAAGAATTTTTAAATTTTCTCTTTGGAAAAACAAATTGGTCAAGACAATGTTGGAAGTGAACATTAACTGAGAGAAACAATGGAGATGTTTATTCAGATAAAGTCACAGAAAGCAGTATCCTTCTCAATTAAACAAAAGAAATGGTCTTGAAAGAAATATATCTTTAAATGTTACTTGGATTATCTGGAATCCTGATGATGGACTTTTTTCTCTTTTTTTCTACTTTTCATAAGGATATACATAAACAGATTAGTTAGGTTTATTGCATTTAGATTTAAAAACCAGGCCCAAATTTTTATAGGAGTTCAAGCAGACTCTATTTTAAAAAGAGGAAACTAGAAAGCATACATTTTCAACATAGTAACTGTTTCAGCACAGGACTTTTCAAGTGAGTCCATTCACATCCACTCCTTCTTTGGAGGCCTCAGGCTGCAGAGAACCAACAGGTTCAGTAGATTAATATATCTCCTTGCTTCCCATACTTGTTCTCCAACAAGTAGAGTATATTACAGCTGCTCTAATGTTTACTGGTCCCTCAGATTTCACGACTGTCCTCTCCCTCTCCTCCTCCCACAACTCCGATGATGTTAGCTAGGCACCAGGGAAAAGGGAGGCACACAGCTGCAGGCAGTGCTTTGGAACTACAGGCATGGAACTGCAGTGTGATGCATCTGTATATAGTAAATTTTAACCCATTCTCATAAATAATCTGGTTTTCCTCAGAAGTTCTAGTTCACGGGGTTACCTGTCACTCACACCAATTAGGTGGGCACCAGCTCACACCACCACTTCTGAACTGGAGCTACAATGAGGTCTGGCAGATTCCTTTTGCATATTACATCTTTCATATAGACTTTTATCCCCATGTATTTAGCAAAGCATGTAAAACTTTGTTTTACTCCCTGCACCTTGCCTTTCTCTGCTAGAAATACATGTGACCTACCCTGTTTCTTTTCATCGAAAAGGATGTTGCAGATGTCCTAATTCCTCACATCACTTCTTTCTTTCCTCCCTCTAGCAATTCTCCTTCTCTAGCACAGAAAGCCAAAAAACTTGATGGGGTCACCTTCACCTTTGTTAAGGCTCAGTTTTTCATAAGTCCACCTCCAAAATACCAATCCCTCTTTAAATGGCAATTTCTGTCATAGATCCCAGTATAGACTAAGTTATTTGGGCTGTTGGAGTTAAATATATGCAATGTAGATACAGAAAATCTCAAGTTGACTGTATTTTAACTGAAGAAATATTTTTGTGACAGAATACAAGTACAGCTGAACAGCATACTCATTTTTGCATTGTACCCACCCTTGCTACGAGACTGTATTATGCTCTAAACAGAAGTCCACAAATTATCCTAAATAAAAAAAATGTTTTGGGCTCATTTACCTTAAACTCAGCAATCACTCAGGATACTTCCATCAGCTTCTGTCTGCAGGATAAAAAAAATCATATGCAGGCTTTGAAATTGAATCACTTGCTCAGCTATGTAAGTCAATATAATTGTCCCACCACCTCTATAAACTAAAAACCAGACTTATTCCACAAAAAAAAAAAAAA
>VYXF01000461.1:1235983-1248483 GCA_013397295.1 Polioptila caerulea
AAAAAAAAAAAAGAAAAAAACCAGACCTCAATTTTCCTGTACTTCTATTTAAAACATGCTGAGTGTTTTTATATCCTTTGAGTTGGCTACAGAATTATCATCCAAAGCATACAGTGTATCCTCTAAAATACACACACACAAACTTACATACATGTCAGCAAAACTGAGGGTTGGACTTCACTACAAATAAAATTGGAGCTTTATTGTAAACCCCTGCTTAAACTTATTCTTAATTCACTGGGCTTCTACCAAATTATCTGAAGTTTGTCAAGCCTGTCAACATTTTAGTCCTATATTTTAGAAAGTTTCAGCCGAAATAATTTGTTTTCTGGGAAGAGGTATCTTTGTTTGAATAAAATTTCCCAAATATCACATTCAAACATAAATGATTTAAACAAACAAAACAAAGTCTTCATTTAGTAAATATATAAATAAAATTCACAACTAGCAGCTGCAGAGGGGCCAATGGTTAAGAAAAGTCAGCAAGCTGGCATATCTTTCCAGCCCCCAACAACCATTCATAGGCTTCCTATACCAAAAATCCCACAAATATTTCTAACAACTTCTGAGATTTTTTTTCTTTTCTTCTATGAATTCATGTAATTTTCTTCAAACCCCTTGTATTTTTGGCCTCTGTACATTCCATAACAGCGAGTTATGATTATATGCCTTCTAAAAAGGTAATCCTCTGTTCTTTGCTTGCTTTATCTCTGTGCCCGAACTATTTCCTTGTGTGCATCCTTGTTCCTGTGCTGTGAACAAACCCTAGTTTATGCCTCTTCCCAGAGTTATATATAACAGCTGCTATATATATGAGTGTCTGTCCGTATACAAACTGTGCATCTCCCATTAGTACATCAACATCCAGGGTGCCATTGCAAATCCACAGCTCCATCCATTGGCTCCAAAATCTCTTCAAAATGTGAATACCGTGCATATTTCAGATTTATGGGAGAAAAAAAGCAATTCAGATAACCACGAATTTCAAATAATTTGTGCCAATAGATACAATGACAGGATAGCCACCCTGGCTGTAGGGGGGAAAAAAAGTGACCCTTTTCTGCTCAGCATTCAGCAAACCATTCAGATCTTGCAAAATGCTCCATCAAAACACTGCATAAAGATATGTGTTTAGGAATACTTTCTTCCAGATGTTGACTGCAACACTCCAAAATCTCTGTGCATGCTTATGCCAAAAGATAGATGTGATTTTCTACATCAGTGTTATCCATTTACGGGCTTGGGACCCAAAACACAAAAACATATTTCATTATCAAACTGTCTAACAGAAAACTGCAAATTAAGTATCTTTAAAAATGCTCAGTCAGGTAGTACAAAGGTGCTATGCTTGCAAAGGTTTCCACATAGACATTTTAATTGCATTAAATTGTGACTGAGAAATGAGGCTGGTCCTGCAGTGCATATATTATGTAAATACAAACCTTTTAAACATAAAATTATAAAAAATAATGGAAATAAAAGAGATTTTTATTTTGCACCTAGGAGTGGTGCCTTTTTCAACTCTATAATAAAAGATTCATTTAAAAAATTTAAAAATAACAAAACCACTTTAGAAACAAGTAAAAAAAGTGTAAGGAACAATTTAACACCCTCTGGAAGAAGAAACCAGGCCATACACTAAAGATAAGTAAGTGAAGAGATACTGTCTTAGCAAAGATGAAAATAAGCATATGCTGAAATATTTCCTGGAACAGGGTCTGGAGGCCCTAACACATCTCTTCTTGCAATTCTGATATTTTTAAAGTCATTTCTGAATAAAATCTGCCTGGATATGTCAAGAAAAAATGAAAAAAAAAAAAAGAAACAAATGGCAGTTTCTGTGAGTGCAAAAAAGGAATTAATAGCAGTACACCCAGAGTGTAATTTAATGGACAATAATTAGTTTCTATTGATATGCATTTTTTAATAAAAGCTTTAGTAGTTGTTTGTTGAAAGAGAAATATTTTATGCTTTGTATCTGAAATCCATTTCCTGACAATGCATTTTCTCTCTGTAATATTGCAGAAGATGTTCTGTAAAACACCTTTTCTCTTTAAACCCTGATAAAATTCTTGACTATGTCAAATGTAATAAGTTTTAGACAAACGACTGTCATCTCCTTGAGCTAGAGAGTTTGAAGAGAGCACAGCAAGTGTGTTTATTTGCATTAAGCACATACATCAGTGTGGTGTGTGTGAGGAGCTCTGGTATAGCTATTTTACAGCCAGTGTGAAGAGATTTTTTTCTATGTCACGCTAAAAGACTGTAAACCTTGGTGATGTCTGTCTTATGCAATTTAAGTCATTCTAATTGTTCTACAAAGAGTTCTTTTGACTTAGAAACTTCTTAAAGCCACTCTTTTCAAAAGACATATGGAAAACCCCACTCTCATGATTATTAATAATGTAGCTACTCTGAGAAACTCTCAGAGTAGCAAAGAAAAAAAGCCCATAGAGACAGAACTTAATTTTATAGTGGTTGGTAGTGCTTAGTTTCATTTTCTTAAATGTTCCAGCCATTGAATAAAGAAATAATTTGAAAAGGAAATAGCATCTACAGTATTTGAACTTGCCTTTAGCATAAAATGTTTTAATGTTTTGAGTCCATCTTTGACAACTGAAACAGACTTTACTGAATACTGGTAAGAGTTCACTTTGTAATAGAAAACTAGTCACTCCCTGTGATCACTGCGTCTTTTTAGTATGCAGCCCAGAGGATTCAGAAAAAGATTACATTTACAATAATTAACATATATGTAAATGGAGATCATGGCTATGAATGATAAATTTTCATAGCAATTTAAACCTTGTTCAAATTAATCAACCATACAGACACTTGATTAATGAAAGGCAGCGTCACTTTAAAATGCAACATGTTAATACCTATTACTGTTATCGCTGATCAAAGAATCTTTAAACATAAACCAATTAAAACAAAGTTCAATCTACATTTTTTACTGGTTTAATTCCTACAGAATTATAAGAGTATTATAAAAATTTACGTATTTTATTCTCCTTCATATCTATTTACTAAATTGACTGTAGTACAGAATCACACAAGTAATTCTGCTACTTCATTAATATGATTGGATGTGAAAACTACCAGATTAGTTTTTCAATCTAAGCATATACATAATGGCTGATTGCAAAGTGGGCAAAATGCATCCAATTTCATTCTTCATTTGTAAAACCAGTAACTTGCATCTCATCTCTCCTATTCTCAATTCAATTGTCAACAGACCAGTCACGCAGGAGCTTTGAGTGACTGATAGCAAGGGAGCTGTTTAGGAAGACTGCCTTTGTGGCACCTTCCCAACAGCACCTATTTTCTAGGAACAAGCAAGGCTAGAGATTTTTATGGCAATGATAGATTTTTGCAGAGGTCACCCAAGCATCTAATCAAGTTTTGCTAATTTCAATGCTTGTCTTATATAATGACGCGTGCCTTGTCATGCAACACTGCTTCGCTTCACTGGAAAATTTTATGTGTATTTTTCATAAATATATTTAGATAGTTACAATTTCTTTATTGTTACTAATGAAAAGGTTCACTGACTTCTTAGGTGTGCAATGTAACTCCCTTTACCTCATGATCAGGAAAACCTAATAAAATACATAGCACATTTCGAATTGTTGCCTTAATGAAGACTTAGATGCTGTGGTCATGAGAAGAGAATACATGTCAGGAAGAGAATTAAAATTATTAAAATTTAAAAAAATAAAATTTTCTTTTATTCAAAATATGTCTTTAATGCATGTAACATATCAGCATTTGTATGTCCAAATACTGAGCTTTACTGTAAGTGGTAGTGTTGGTACAAGAGACAGTAAAATCAAAGTAAAAACATTACGTATGCAATAAGCAATAGAATGGACATAGAGTTCAATTTGGAAAATGAATCCAGTGGAGCATACATATAAAGTATCCTTGTCTTTATGGGAGCTCCCACACATGTGAGCACTACTTGGATTTCAATATTAGGAACCAAAAATGAAACAAATCAGTTTACTAACCACAGGGAGTTTAATAATTGACCTGTTCCCTTCTCCTGTGGTAAAATAAGTTTCTGGTGCTAAATAGAGTCCTTGGGAAGAAGATACCACAATATGATAATAAAATAGTGCATTCCTGCAGACAAGCTTGCAGACATGCAGCCCACACATGGTAAGATGCAGCATGCAGAGTCCTGAAGGAGTTAGATTTATCTTACACATGTACATTTTGCCAGAAATCTGCCCTAAAATCCATCAGTCTGTTGGAGCACTTCAAACCAGTGAAGAACTGCAAACACAGCAGTCTCTTGAAAGAATCCTCTGCAAATACCCAAATTGTCCCAGCTACAGAGACCCTCCCAAAACCTGAAGCAGCTGATGGTTTCAGCCATCTCTGGATCAAACCAGTTTGGACCATGTAACTTATCCAGTATGTTGAATTTCATGGAGGACTGAGACTACATTTGCTTTACTGCTGTCTTCTGGGCAACACCTCAGTGGCCTTGAGACCAGCCCCAAGGTCAGTTTTGCCACTTCCTGATTTGCTGACATGTGCCCTGAATTGGTCCTGTGGCCCAAGTCTGGCTTTTACAAAAAAAACCACTCATCTGTGTCCTGCACACAGCAAGAGTTTCACCCGCTGTGCAGTCAGACTCTCAAAGCCCTTTCCTCACCCATGTGTCTCCATCTCTCCCCTCTGGCTCTGCCAATGGACAGCCTGCTTGGGAAGCCTTCCCACAGCAGCCCTGGCAGCACCTGCAGCATCAGCTGTTGGCATTGGTAGTCAAGCTGCCTACAAGCAAAAGGACAATGGGAATGGGAACCCTAATCTCCAAAATAAATACAGAAAAAAACAGATTAAAAAAAATGCTGTGCCTGTATGAAACAGCAGCTCTGCTTCCTTCAGGTGCTCTATGGTTGGTGGATAAAAATCACCAGGTTAGCAGGTGTCTTGGGATAAATTATTGACGTGCAATAATTTGTTTATTCACATTTTCAATAAATTTTTTGCTTTACTTTTTACCTTTTTAAAAAATATTGTGGTTTTCTACCTATCCAGGTGTTTGACACGTTGGAGGAAAGTTTGTAAACGCTTCACACAGCTGACCTACTGAGTCTGAAGTGACTGAGAGGGAGCCCACAACTATTTCATCTGGCTTCTGTTGGTCAACACACTCCTCTGAAAATGCTGCAGAAGATATAGCTAAGGACAGCTTTTAGGCTCTGGAAAAGCACCAGAGCTGCTCCTTCTCACTTCCTTGCAGAGGGTGAATAGTAAGGATGATTATGCTTTAGCTGGACTACTCTTTTAGAATTCTCTTAAATAAATACTATAAGAAAGATGGCAATATACTGGATATCTTATAATTGCTTTTGATTTCCTCTCCTAGTTACATACTGACATTATAGTCCCTAAATCACTTCTTCACCTTCGGAGTATTTGTAACCCCTCTCACTAATCTTATTTATCCATTTGATTTGGAAAGGAAGCACTTGGCAGGCAGCTGGGTAGGGTTACCTTACACTTGGGGTTTAGGTTAAATATCTATGTTCTTGCAACCTACAATTGATTTTGCACAATTTTTTTCCCCTCACAAGTGCCAATAGAGGCCGTTGAAGGAGGAGAAAATTTCTGTTTGTTTGTGGGCATTGGGACAAGAAGCAGAAGGAATTTTTATGCTTTTCAAAGCACAAAGTAATGCTCAGCTTTTAAGGAAGTGTGTGTATTTGTTGGCTTGTAATTTTCAAGCATGTTTTTTAGCAGGAAGCACAAGTGGAGACACAGCAGTAGCCTAACAAAGAAGAATCCATTAACTTGACTTTTTTTCTTTTCTACCAGATTGTAATTCGCTCACTAATTGAGGAGTGGTAGTTCTTGGTAGCTGGAAAGCAGAGCTACAACCTGGCATCCATCTTCTTTTGATGGAAGTCAGTGGTGGCTATGGGCTATTTTGACACTTGACTGCCTGTCACCCAACATTGGTATCCAGCCTTACTAACTCCTGCCATAGCTGCAACTACTTTTAGAGAAGGAGATTTTGAAGCAGAAATATTGACAAGTCAAACAAGACCAGCCTAAGCCATGAAATGATGGCATTGACAACATCCTGGTTGAGTGCTACAGAAGTGCTAGAAACATACATTTTTAATATCTCCTTAAGAGTAAAATACAAGCTCCAGAAATTGTTTTCGACAAATTTGGGAATATGTGTTGATATCTCAGGATCAATTTTTAGTTGGTATAGAAAGGTAAGGTCATTGGTCAAGCAGATTTATTTCCCCTGTACACCTACATTTGAAAGTCAGCTGGAGATTTCTCAACCCTGTTTTATAATTCCTTTTCTTAAGCTGAGAAAGACATTTGAAACTCAGCTTTTACCATTTCATTTCTGTATCCAAATGCCAAAAAAATTGGACATTATTTTCCCAACTGGCTTCTTATTGCATTAGAAAATGCTGTGCTACTGTGTTCAATTGAATACTGATAGTTTTTACTGCACTTATATTTGCCAATTTTGTGAACATTTGGTGATGTTACTTTCCAGGTGTTGAGTTCTGCTATGTGAAGATCCGAATTCAGTATCTCTCTATTAAAGTTCAATATTTACAATAAACTTTAAAGGATGTTTTCATTAGATTTCAGGGGAAAATCACATGAGTAAAGAGAAATACAAATTTAATAGATGTAAGCCTTGTTTCTCACAAGCTGAAACTCTAAATACACTGGTTGGTAACTGGATTTTGCCAGAAGGAAAACACATTCTGCTTTCAAAATATCTACATAAGGAAAAAGCGGCTATACAAGCTACCTAGCTTGAGGACATCACAAGCTGTGCAAAACAGGTCCCTCTCAGGTTTCTCCAGCTTTGTTTGAATTAATTTTATCCTCCAAAAAGGCTAAGATTGTGACTGAAAAAGAATTATACAATGTGAGTAGTTTTAATTTTGAGTGCTGAATGAAACACATACTAAAAGACCTGTGTTACATCACAACCCCTGAACTCCTAAAAAAAATAAAAATCTGAGGGCACAAAAATAAACCCACTCATTCTCAGCGAAAAACAGTGCTAGCTGTCACAGTNATCCATCTTCTTTTGATGGAAGTCAGTGGTGGCTATGGGCTATTTTGACACTTGACTGCCTGTCACCCAACATTGGTATCCAGCCTTACTAACTCCTGCCATAGCTGCAACTACTTTTAGAGAAGGAGATTTTGAAGCAGAAATATTGACAAGTCAAACAAGACCAGCCTAAGCCATGAAATGATGGCATTGACAACATCCTGGTTGAGTGCTACAGAAGTGCTAGAAACATACATTTTTAATATCTCCTTAAGAGTAAAATACAAGCTCCAGAAATTGTTTTCGACAAATTTGGGAATATGTGTTGATATCTCAGGATCAATTTTTAGTTGGTATAGAAAGGTAAGGTCATTGGTCAAGCAGATTTATTTCCCCTGTACACCTACATTTGAAAGTCAGCTGGAGATTTCTCAACCCTGTTTTATAATTCCTTTTCTTAAGCTGAGAAAGACATTTGAAACTCAGCTTTTACCATTTCATTTCTGTATCCAAATGCCAAAAAAATTGGACATTATTTTCCCAACTGGCTTCTTATTGCATTAGAAAATGCTGTGCTACTGTGTTCAATTGAATACTGATAGTTTTTACTGCACTTATATTTGCCAATTTTGTGAACATTTGGTGATGTTACTTTCCAGGTGTTGAGTTCTGCTATGTGAAGATCCAAATTCAGTATCTCTCTATTAAAGTTCAATATTTACAATAAACTTTAAAGGATGTTTTCATTAGATTTCAGGGGAAAATCACATGAGTAAAGAGAAATACAAATTTAATAGATGTAAGCCTTGTTTCTCACAAGCTGAAACTCTAAATACACTGGTTGGTAACTGGATTTTGCCAGAAGGAAAACACATTCTGCTTTCAAAATATCTACATAAGGAAAAAGCGGCTATACAAGCTACCTAGCTTGAGGACATCACAAGCTGTGCAAAACAGGTCCCTCTCAGGTTTCTCCAGCTTTGTTTGAATTAATTTTATCCTCCAAAAAGGCTAAGATTGTGACTGAAAAAGAATTATACAATGTGAGTAGTTTTAATTTTGAGTGCTGAATGAAACACATACTAAAAGACCTGTGTTACATCACAACCCCTGAACTCCTAAAAAAAATAAAAATCTGAGGGCACAAAAATAAACCCACTCATTCTCAGCGAAAAACAGTGCTAGCTGTCACAGTGAGCAGTGAATGTCAGCCACAGACAAAGGTGCTCTGGCACGCCAACACTTTGTCTAACGGGCTGGTGCGGGTCCAGCCGGGGCAGCTGGCTCTGAGCCTCAGCCTTCCAGAGCGGGTTCTCCACCTTGATTGTCTGGGTGCTAGCAAAGAATTTCCCCTCCCTCCGCAAAGCTGGCTCCTGGAGAGGATGGTGTTTGCATGAAGGACACTCCCTTCCTGAATCTGTAATCTCCCTTGCAAGAAGTCCGGAATCAAACATGAAACCAACAGACATTATTCTGCCTGCAGCAGAAATGTGGAGTTCAAACAGATTTGTTGAAATGTATTTAAGAATTGTGGTAAGATATTTTAGAACATTGTAGCACACATGTGTTAGCACAAACCCAGCCAATTAGGGTAAAACATTCTGGATGTTTTACTCCCGTTAACCCAAACATCAACAAGCAATCACTTCTGGGTTACTGCTAAGATGTCAGTGTTCTAGATTTCCATTTTAAGTGCAGAATGAAAAAAAAAAAAACTTTGTCTAAAAATTTAAATTATGGAATGACTCTGACTAAAGTTGATTAAAATTGGAAAAATTACAGTTGAAAATATAAGAATTTGTTTTCTATAAAATACATTAGTGGGAAATTCATGTAAATCTATCTATTCTGACTTTGTAAAATAAAAACAGTAATCTAAATGTTAAAGTCTTAAGCTGTGTTTCTTTGCTATTTAAGATAAAAAACTTAAATTTAGTAAAACTTAAATTCACTTAGGTATAAAGATTCTTATTCATTTTACTGAATATTATTCATAAGTGATAGTATCTCCTGGAGCCTTTGCAATCCTAGACAAATTTTGCTGGCCCCAAACTTTCCTAAGAGCCACACATTCAAATCTATCCTTTATTTATTGACCCACAGAACTGCTGTGATAATTTTATAAGTTCAATGATTTAAGATCCTGATACATTTGCCTGTGGTTATGTATTTATGAGTACAGCACTGAAAGCAGAAAAGCAGCACGTGTATCAGCCCCCCTGTCCTGCGGCACCTGGGCACAACTGGAGGGTTTTCCCCAGGCTCTCGCAGCAGCCCCAGCCAAGTGCAGGGCAGCCCAAAACCATGGGACCAGCAGAGCTGAGGGGTCAGAAATGGTGTCACTGACAACGAGTGGCAGCAGAAAAAATCTTCCAGGTTTGTTAGTTGTGGTGTTTCACAAAGGAGGCTGATCCAGAGGTAAGGACAGCAATGAGCTCCTTGGGAGTGCCCAGGCAAGGGGAGCAAGGGGAGCTCTGTGCACCAGACAGGGAGCCAGAGAGAACCAGGTAGGGAGCCAGAGAGAGGTGCACATTTACAACACAATCATATCAGTTTAGGATCAGGATTAAGTTTTTGATTCCAACAGAAAGGTTGGGGGATTATTAAAAATGCTGTTTAATTGCTGTGACTACCCTCCCTGTTAAAATGTTAAACCTCTTGTTTCTCATTCATTATGGAACAAAAGACCAAGCATTTAAAATACTCCTTTGTCATCAAGACCTATAAGATAAACTGCTGCCCTAGTCCTTTCCTGTTAGGGCAAAAGAAAATAAAATATTCTCATCCAATTATATTGGAAAGGTGATCTTGTTGAAATAGCTATGAGCTATGATTTGGGAGCATCTATGCTCAATATTCATTTTTCTTTGCCAGAATATTTTTTTTTTTTTAGAGTCTGCACCATCAGAAAGTGTAAAATCCATGGTTCCCATGTGCAGGCCTTTTACCAGTTTCTCTCTACAGCTGCATCCACATGCCTGAGGAAGAGGCTGGGATTTCTGGTATGATGTTACCCAGCCTCCACCAAGAGGCTCTTACCACCAAGGTACTTTCATGAACTACTGTTGCTAGTGGAACTGCAGAGTGTCAAAAACTGTAAAAAGGGGTGTTTTTTTTTGTTTGGTTTTTTTTTTGTTAATTTGTTTGTTTTGAGGAAGAAAATAAAAAAACCTAACAAAACCCCACAACAAAACTTACTCCAGGCAAATCTTTAGTTATTCTTACAATGTATAACAGTCTGAACTCATTCCTCAATATATTACAATCCACATCATCTCACATTTGGCAAAAGTGCCAATTCCTCAGAGCTACAAAGAACAATATATGTACTTAAGTCCACACTCACCTCAATCAGTCTGTGTCTTCGCATTCTGTGGGGGATTTGGAGGATGCACAGGTCATTGTATCAGAGAATTGAAGAGACATATTACAGTACATTATGCTGGGCTTCACCTGGACTGGACACACATGAAAGAGAATTCAGCTGCCACAGCTCCCTTTGTATCGCCGTTTTTCAAATTCTGAAAACAAGCTGAAAAGGAGAAAAGGGACTCAACTTTTTTAAACCCACAAAAACTACTGAATAAAGGTATAATCACAGGTTTGAATGAAGGTAAACAATGTTATCATCAAATTACAGGCAGTTTTAAACGAAATATTCTAAATGTGATATTTCCATGTTCATGGAAAATTTGTTTCCTTCTACATTAATTGCATTACAGAGATTTAATGGAATGCCTAGTTAAATTGTTAGAAGAATAGGTAATATCCATATAAAAAGAAAAGAATAAAATATGGCACCTGGCAAGGTTTTAAGTTAAAAGCTTACTGTTACTTATTTTGTATTGAATTTGTATAAATGACTCAAGAAGATGTAAAATACAAATGAGAAAAAAAAAATCCTATAGCAAAGAAAAAATTATAGAGTAGGATTTACCAGCCATTCAGGTTTGCATTTCAACAGAACAGCTTATATCTTGGATTTGTGTGGAACTAGTTTTGAATTTAGAAATAATATCTGCACTAGATGTATATTAGATGCAATTCTGTACTAAAAGCCACCTTATTCTTCCATAGGTTTAGGCAAACCTGATTCTTCCACACCAGATCGTTGCCCTTTGTGGGCACATACATGCCTCAGTCAAAACTTACTTGACTTCTAGTTATGGTCCCAAGACTGGAGGGTGATTCTGGGAAGCACTGAGAGCCATCAGCCCAAATTACTTCAATGAGAATTACAGACAAAAGGCTTCTCATGCACTCAGGGAGCAGAGAAAAGATGAAGCTGTTCATAGTAAACTCCATGAAAATGAAAATATCTACTGATAAATTTCTGAAAGCAATTTGATGCCTTCTCTCTGAATTTAAAATGTCTCCTTCTTCAGGAAAGCTGATCGTGCAGATGAGTCATGTGCCTTTTCACAGCTATAAACAAACTATTTCAATTTTCATTTTTTCAAGGTGATAAACTGGAAAGCTGGTGGCTTTAGCTGGAATGCCATAAGTATATTCATGAAAGTAAAGAGCCAGATCCTGTTGCTGAGGAAATGTGTTTATGAGAAGGTGAGCAGACACAGAGGAAGAACTCAATAAATTCTGGTTTAAATCTTTCATCCCTTTATTTTACTATTTCAAGAGAAAAGGCATCACTCCTATACATATATTTAACAGTTGGTAATTACAACAGAGTAAGCTTTGATTCACAGGACTTTGCTCACTAGTGACTGGAGCTACACCATTAGCCACGTGATGAAAGGGTTTTCACCAGTGAGCAGTAGCTGCAGCAAAGGCTATTCACTTCATACTTTCTGCAAAAGACCTCACCATCCTTAATATGTATAATACTTTTTAAAAATTTTACTCCCTACCTTGTTGCCTTCCCCAACACAGTTTAACTTGCCTTTTTCTTGTGAAGTAGTTTTGTGTGAGGATTAATTTTGACATGTTTGTAGGTTATCTACCACTAAGCCACAGGAAGGCCTAAGTTGCTCTTTTGCTTTGTGGTCTCCAGATGGCGGAGGGTGAAAAGTTGCATGAATTGAAGAATTCTGGAGAATTAAGTAAACATTGCCTTGTCATAAAATATTACTTTTCCATCTTTAAATTACCCACACTGGTGTGGTTCCTGCAGCTCAGTGGTGATGCTGAACAAAGCAGATGTTAATAACTCCACAGTGACAGCCCCTTGCTTTGGGCGGTTTGAGCGGTGGCCGGAGCCCGCAGATGGCAGAGCAGAGGTGCAGAGCAGTGCTCCTGGTGCAGATGGACAGACAGACCCACACTCCCCTGGAGCATTGCTGGGATCTGCCCTGCTGTGGGCAACTGCTGTGGATTGCTCTTGGTGGGTGCTGACAAATCCTGACCCAACTCTAGCCTAGAAGGACTGGTCAGTTCAAACAGGCAGCAGAACCCACTTGTGCTCCAAGTGGACTGGGACCAACGTGTC
>VYXF01000461.1:1250983-1253483 GCA_013397295.1 Polioptila caerulea
AGTCACCAAGACAAGGATGCTCACTTTACCCTACAAGCAAAGCAAAGACAGAGAGATGGGGTTATGGTACAGCACTTTACAAAGCAAGATGCCGTAAACAGAATGATGACTGTACAAATTCAGTTAATTATAAAGCTAATGAAAAATTAAAAGGGAGTTCTAATGAAAAATTTGATCAAATGTTATTCATATTATCTTTTCAAGTAATTAAGTGGTCTGGAAAAAAAAGGTTCCCCAAGGTACATTTTAGCTTGTGATCTTTTTCACTCAGAAGAAAAAAACCCGCAAAAAAGTTAGGAAAGAGTGAAAGTAACTTTTCCATAAGCCATGGTCTTTGCACATGGCAAAATATAGATTTCATTAATCAGCATCGCTTTTGCTTAATTATCAGTGTCCATTCCCTTTGGCTACTGGTCATTTTAATACTTAACCGACTTTAAATACACACTCACAGCATTATTAATTATCCCCATAATTTCCATTATCATATGTTTGCAGAAATTACCTTTCTTACTTAAAAATCATGCAGACTAATTTATGAAAAACAAAAATACAAACTTTGAAGTAAGATCATGTCCTGTCATTTGTAAAAAAACCAAATTATTTTCCTCCCACTCCCCCTACCCCCACCCATTATTGCAGTAAAATACATATTTTGGACATGGAAGGGAGTATGTATAAGCAGGTTCATCCTTTTCAGGTTCAAGAAAGATGTCATGGAAATTACAATTTTTTCAACACAATCTGATAACTAAGGGGTGCTGGAACAAAAGAGAGTCCAGTATTTAAAACTCATATGATTGAACTCATGCACCCATAAACTTTCTTGTGATTTCCAAAAGATGAACAAAAATAACATGCACAGTATAAAGACGAATGGACCCTACACCCCTGTAGATTAGGTACAGACTGAATTCAATTTCCAATTACACAGAATGACAACTGAGGTAACTTTTATGACTGTGCATTACAGTGATTAAGGTTCACACCTACAGGGAAATTCAGGACATGCAGATATAAGAAATACTTGTGTACAAAGAGAGGTAGAGCTTCCTTTATTCTAAACAAGTCTATTAATTCTTTGGAAACCACCTCTCTTCTACTCTGCTCTCTGCCTTTCCAAATTCCTCAAGATTTATTGCTTTAGGAGGAAAGTGGCACAATAAATTACAGAACAGCCAAGTCCCATAACAGAGTCCTTCACTTCTATAGGTGATGAAGGAAGGACACAAGCTTTCTCAGAATTTCACCACAATTTCAGCAGCTATTCCCCCTTAGGATGGCAATACATGCACAGTGGCCTGGTAGATCTCTACTGAGCCACCAAGACAGCTTCCCAATGTGTATGAATAAGCATTCTAATTAGTACTGCTACAGTGGCTGCAGAGCTTTGGAGGAGCAATGAAAATCTTATTATTTATTTTCACGTCCCCTTTTTTAGTAAACATATTTCATTAGAGCCTTAATTCACAGACATAACAATAAAATTAAAGTTTTTAGGCTCAGCAAGAAAAACAGTAATTGCAAAAAACTTCTATATGATTATTATGACTTAGAATTTTAAAAATATAATATTAAAATATCATTACAATATGCTTGTACCATGATATGGGCCTGATAGTATGATCAAACTGAAATACTACTAAAAGCTTGAGGGACTTTTATCTGCCCTAGCCCACGCTCACAGACCTCTGCCCGTGGCTGGGTTTTTCAGGCAGAGGCGGGATCGAGGTCCCCGGCAGACACCCCTCATCCAAGGGAAGTCGCAACTGTAAATGCAAATTCACTGGAAAAGCTGCCTTCAGCAGTAAAACTGGCTCTGTGTACGTACCCCACGAGTGGGGAAAGCTGCTGATACAGCTGCATCCACCCTCCGTGCTCTTTGCCAGAGTGTGTTAACACAGCACAGTGTGTTATTTTGCTGTCCCAGTCAACAGCTTAAAGTGGCTCCATCCCCTGAACAGCATTTCTTTCATTCCCCAGGCAGTTCTTTTCCAAGTGTTGCCACACTCTGGATCATGCTTCATCTCTTGTTGAAGCGATTCACTTTTTGCCACTAATATTCTGTAGGAATGTTTGATTTTCTATTCGAAAAGGGCAGGAGCTGAGCAGGAAAAGGCAGAGCAGTACCAATACTGACTTCTCTGAAACATGAACAAAAATAAAAATGAACAAAACTGCATCTAATACAGAAAGCAGATTTTTGGCAAGATTTTATGAAGAACACTTTCTGCATTTATACCAATTTTTTTTCTACTTGTTCCAACAATTGTTTTCCAATAACTACTTTATTCTATTAAGGAATGCTTTTACAGGAGTCTGAAACAACTCCCAAGCTCCTAAAATCCATGTCTATATTCAAACTGAAGTTTTACTTTTAGAACCTCAGGACAAACACACCAACAAATAACCACAGACCACAGCGCCAGGTAGGGCACGAGCCGGCTGGGAGATCGGCGTGCCTGCACCCTCACCCAGGTCCAGGCTCGGGAAAAGCCAT